>JAWZYV010014114.1:0-152438 GCA_038373885.1 Cheiracanthium punctorium
ATCTGGACCTTCTATATTTATCATTAGAAGATTTTCAATGTTTTCTATAGATAATCGGTTTTCTAATGTTAGATCTTACAAGATTCAGTAGCAATCAACTGTGTGCATTGGTATGGTTGAACAATATTCAATAATGGAACACATTAACATTCTCTACGCGTTCTTGTAAACAAAGCATGGAAAAGCCATTATTCCGCTGCTCGCTAGTATTTTTTCAAATATGTTTTCGCAAAAAAGCAAAAACCCTCTCGTTTCATTTTTGCAACTCTTTTCGCATTTTGCAAAAAATGCGACCGTATTTTAAACCCTGGCACAACTAGATGTTACAACAATCCTAAATATAAGTTTTTAACATTGTACGACAAATAGTTTTTGAGATATAACGAGTTACATACATACATACGTACGTACAGACAGCATGGAAAAACATGTCAAAATAGACTTGCAGTCGATCAAAATCGGTTGTACATGCATTTATATGAACGTGCATGCTAGCGTACGATGCGATGCATCGCAAAAACTCTTAAAAGTAAATTTAGACGTAGTGAAAATCTGTTTTTTTCGTCGAAATTTGGCTCCCAAAATTTTTTGCGATCACATTACTTCCATATACTCCATACAAGGAAGTACCGTAATTTCGGGTAGATAAGCCGTGGCTTATACGTATTTAAAAGTTGAAAATAAGCGCATGCGGCGTATCTGCCGGGGCGGCGTATCTGAAGGATTTTTTTTCTTCTTGGGAAAAAAACCAATGCCTTCTGGCTACGCCCGTGCTTGGCGACATTTCGGTCATTTGTTGCGCTTTTAGCAATGGGGCGTGTAATGCTTGTTTCCCTGCATTAATATTGCGCTGTAGCTTACTATTACTCATTTCCATTTCAATGACGTAATCAAAATTCTAGCTTTATTCGAGTGTTCTTTCAGAAATAGCTCCTACCAGAGTATTTGCTTAGACAAAAAAATCAGTGATGTGCTAGAACGGGATTCAGGCACTGCAAAATCAAAAATAATGTCATTCCGACAACCACAGGAATCAGATGTCCGCAGAATAAACGAACACGGCCATTTCGTTAAAGAAACATCTACCCTCATTTGGTAAACATGACCAATGCTTGATACATTATCATTTACTGTGCTGAAGGAAACTTTAATGAAACGCTGCCTTTCTTAATTCACAAATGTATTACAGCCAATATAGAAGTTTCAAAAGTAAAAGAGAAGAAGAAAGGGGGACGGGCGCACTTTCGATTTCTTTTTAATCATCCTCTACCTCTTAGTCAAGAGCGGTAAAAGCATTTAAGCTTTGAAAATTATGTTTGTTTTTTAAATTATTACTGTAAAAGCTAGATTATCTGGTAAGCAAGTAATGGAAAATTTTTAATTTCCCCTCATTCTTAACAAAAAAAAAAAAAAAAAAAGTGTTTCGTGGCCCTACTGCAAAGATCTACTAAATGATTTATGCGTATCTTGGCTCACAGCTGTCCAAATTTACAACCAGAAAAATGAAAACGATAGAAATTACCAACAATCAGACTCTATCAATATTGCAGCACTCAGAGGCCGTGTTTCCGCATAAATTCCGACAGTGTGTTTAAAAAAAAAAAAAAAATGCTCAAAGCTTAGTATAAACGCATTTATTAATACAAGGAACTCCATTTTACAGAAACACTACATTTAACAGCTGTGCGGAATGCGATTACCGGAAGAAGAGGAGAAAAAACAACAAAGAGAGAGAAAGAGACTGCTTTAGCATGACCTTTAGACCTTAGCTCATGGCTGGGAGTAGAACGCATAAATTGAGAGTGGTACCACTGACAGAAGCTTGAAGAGGTAGGGGAAGGGGGGGAAGCTGGGAAAATGCTTTCACTTTCAATGATACATGATTAGTTTTTAAATAAATCTTCTGTTTAGAGCAGTAAAGCGCTACAAATTGGTGTGTTTTTTTTTTTTTTTTTCAATAATACATCCTGTAACATAGTAAACACTGCAGTGTAGTTATTATTCAGTATTCGAAAACATTTCAAGTCTTCTCTCCCCATTTCTCGGCGAAAGGCCCTTTTTCTTTATGCAAGTTCAGATATCATAGATTTTCACATATTCATATATCGAAGATTTCTCGATAGTCAGGCCAGAAGTTTTGGGACTTGGGGGGGGGGGGGGGAAATGATATATGTCCCACAGTACCTAGGCTCGGAGTTTTGGGGGCTCCGTAAGCCCGTAAAACTATTTTCCCAATAATAGTTATAATAAATTCATTGAGAACTTTTTATCTCAATATATTTTAACTCTGAAAATTCATATCACACCGAAAAAGTTCCCGAAGAATATCTTTAATTCCATCACCCAACAAGTTTATGAGAGGGTTGCACCTCCTTCTCCCAAAAATGAAAGCTATAATTGTCCACAGTACCAGTGCCGTCTCAAGATACCGGCAACTCGGGCAGCTGCCCGGGTTCGCCATGCATTTAGAGGGCGCTTTTAAAGCTCGATCTTAGGGGAGGGAACTTTTTTTTTTTCTTTTTTATAGAAAGTTCTTTTTATACAAGGTTGGATTGGCCCACCTGCCCATGGTCAGTTGAGTCCCCTTTGTAGTTTCTTCATATTCTTCGCCATCTTTGTCGTTTTTATTGACTTCGGAATGTTAACAGAATTTTTCTAAAATAATTATCTGCGATGGAGAGGTGGAAGTTAATAGCAATTTTATTACTAATTACGAAAATATATCTCGATATAACCGGGTTTACTCGTTAAAAGCGAGTTATATTCTCTGTGGGTCTTCCAACTTTTAGTTTACGGAAGCCACACTTGACTTATATCAGAAGGTTTTACTTTTTTAATTAAACATCATTAAATTTCATTAAAAGACGAAGTGAACAGTAACTAACAACTTTTATTAAAACTCAACAAACAAAATGACAGAACAAAGATTATCGGAATATAAATTATAAAGTTCCAGGTGCAAGAGCCGCCATAGTACGGTCGGGCCTTATGCACTCAGCTATACGCTAGCGCTAAACTAGGGAACTGACAAAATCATGCTGCTGCGAGTACTGCACGTGCAAGCTTCTTATACTCTGCACAGTATTTGCATACTGGCAGCACAGCAGTACAAGTGAGGTGGCACTCTACTCCAGTCTCGTGAACCATAGACACTGAAAAGCATCTGGAGCATCGCTGGAGTTGATTCCGACGTTAATTCTCGGAACAGTTCAGTTGGTGCACCAACACTGGTGGCGAATGAAGGTCAGACGCCACAGGACTCCCCCTCCAGTCGGCTAGACGATACTTGGTCACAGAAGTTCACCTTCTTACCGGACCGCAAAGTCATGCCTTGACTTTCAGTAGGATTAGGAGTCTTTTCATCCTGCAAAATAGCTGGATTTAGCAGGTAGGCTGGTTTGAGGCGGTTAATGGAAATAACTTTCTGTATGCCTCTTATGTCCAGTGTGAAATGCTTGGTCTGACGAGAGATAACTTTGAAAGGACCATTGTATGGTTGCTGGAGTGGTTTTCGCACTATATCTTGTCTAACGAACACATGCGAACAATTATTCAGTTCTTTGTGCACAAAAATGTTAGGCACACTATGACGAGACATGGGTGCAGGTCGTAACTTCTGCATATGCTCTCTCAACATCTGAAGAAATTCTGCTTGAACTATTGCTGGTCCAGAGTCTTTGAAGAACTCGCCAGGCAGTCGCAAAGGTGAACCATACACCATTTCTGCCACTGTGGCTTGTATGTCTTCTTTAAAACAGGCTCTGATGCCAAGCAAGATCACAGGCAATACTTCAGTCCATCGTTCTGTAGCGTGCGCTTTCACAGCATCCTTCAGCTGGCGATGAAATCTCTCAACTAAGCCATTTGAAGACGGATTATAAGCTGTGGTATGGATTTTTTCCATTCCAAGATATCTTGCCAAGCTACTAATGAGATGACTTTCAAATTGCCTACCTTGGTCTGTGGAAATAGTGTCGGGTACGCCGAAACGTGCAATCCAACCAGAAAAAAATGTTGTCGCCACGGTCTCGGCAGTCTGGTCTGGCATCGGAAAAACCTCCGGCCATCTACTAAATCTATCTACACAAGTTAAGCAATATGTGAATCCCTTGGAAGGAGGTAACGGACCTACGATATCCACATTCACATGGCTGAACCTGTTCCTTGGCAGCGGATACGAACCCGTTGGCGAAATGACATGTTTCTGTATTTTCGACTTCTGGCAGTTTATGCAAGCTCTAGTCCAATTTCCTACATCTTTCCTTAAGGATTTCCAGATGAATCTGTCGCTCACCAATTTCAGTGTAGCTTTTATTCCAGGATGCGAGAGATTATGAAGCATTTGGAAAATTGCTTGCCGGAACTGCTCTGGCACGTAAGGTCTTATATTGCCAGTCGACGTATCACAGAATAGACTATTCGGACTATTTGGTAGTTTAATCTCTTTGAATATTAGGTTTGATTGAGATTTAAGATCTTCCAGTTCTTTATCTCCGCACTGTGTCTGCGCCAGCACTCTATAATCCACATTGTCTAGTGGTTTAATCTCTGAAATTCCAGCAATTCTGGATAATGAATCTGCGACTATATTTTTGCTACCAGATATGTGTTTTATGTTTGTGGAAAATTGTGAAATGTATTCTAAATGTCTTTCTTGTCTGGGTGATGCACTTTTACTGTTTTTTGAAAAAGCAAATGTTAGAGGTTTGTGGTCAGTGTATATGGTAAATATCCGACCTTCCAACATATACCGGAAGTGTCGAACCGAACTGTAAATGGCTAGTAGTTCACGATCGTACGTGCTATAGTTTTTTTCGGGATTAGTAAGCTTTCTACTAAAGAATGCGAGAGGTTCGGCAATTTCATTGCGAATTTGCTGCAACACAGAGCCGATCGCAAAATCCGATGCATCAACCATTAAGGCTAGTTCTGCATCAGGGTCGGGATACGCAAGTAAAGTTGCGTTTGAAATAAGAGCTTTACATTCCGAAAATTTTTGCATTAGGTCTTCAGACCAATCAATTTTAGTGCGATCGTTCTTTTTTGAGCCTTTACAAAGTTCGTACAACGGAGCTTGTATTGCGGCAGTCCCTTTCAAAAATCTATGATAGAAATTTAAGATTGCTAAGAAACGTCGCAATTCCTGTACAGTGTTAGGTAAAGGAAAATTTTTTAAGGTTTCTACTTTTTCGGGTAGAGGAGATAACCCTTTTCTAGAAACCGTATGGCCTAGGAAATTAATTTGCGTTTAGCCAAAAACACATTTTTCGACGTTCAAAACTACACCATAATCATCCAATCGCTTAAATACTGCTTTTAGATCATCTAGGTGCTGTTCCTCTGGTACTTGATGCGATTAACACATCATCTAAGTATGCAAAGCAGCAATCTAAATTTCTGAGCACTTCATCTATGAATCGTTGGAAACTTTGGGCAGCATTGGATAAGCCCATGCACATGAATTTGTGCTCAAATAATCCAAATGGCGTAATTAGCGCCGATTTTTGGAATAGAGTCTTTATCCAACGGAATCTGATGATATGCTTTTATTAGATCTAGCCGTGAAAAGATCTGCTTGTTATGCAAAGCGTGCGAAAAATCTTGTATGTGAGGAATGGGATATTTATCGGGGATTGTTATAGCGTTCAATTTACGAAAATCGCCACATACCCTCCATTCTCCATTCTTTTTTGGAACTATGTGTATGGGAGTTGCCCAAGGACTAGTTGAAGGTCTTAGAATCCCTTCATCCAATAATTTTGAAATTTCGCGTTTTACAATTTTCAGCTTTTCGGGAGCTAATCTACGAGCTTTCGAAGACACTGGTGGGCCTTTAGTTAAAATATAATGAGAAACATTATGCTTTTTCTTCATGTTTTTTAATGAGGCTGGGTTGGTTATGCTGGGAAATTCTGCTAGTAATTCATGATATTTAGATTCTTTAAAAACAGTTTGCAATTCTATTGCCGATGTGTCAACTACAGGCACTTTAGTTGAAATTGTGGTGAGGGGGTCGCGTAATTTGCAATTTTTTATATCTACCAAAATTCCATAATTACCGAGGAAGTCTGCACCTAATATCAGTCGCGTGACTTCAGCTATTATGAAAGTCCATGGAAATTCGCGACGCAGCCCTAAATCCAAAGTCAATTTCTTAAATCCGTATGTATGTATTTTCGTACCATTTGCTGCGTACAACATGCAGTCTTTCGGAGTTTTATGTATTCGAGTATTACGAGGCAGTACCGAAACTGTAGCGCCTGTATCTGAGAGAAAACTGAAACCGGAATTCCTATCAAATACTATTAGGCGACTTGTACGCTTGGAGTCCCCCACCGTCGCCAAATTGGAGGGGCCTACTTGTTTAAAGCATACGAGCATGGTTTAACACATTTCCTAGCCTTATCAGCAAACTTAAAATGATACCAGCAGAATGGTTTAGATTTATTTCTATTTTTAGTGAAACTGTTGGTTCTTAAGCGGTTTCTTGGTCGGTAGCTAGTTTGTTTTGTCAATTTATCTACTTTATCAGAGAGCGCAGAAATCTGATGCTGCAAACTTTTTATCAGGTCATCCTGAGATACAGTTTCAACCGTATCAGGAGAGCCAGAAATTTCAATTATTTGGTCTGCAATTTTTGCCAGATCTCCGAGATCATCTTTACTGATTGAAAGTATTTGTTGCAATTTTATAGGTAAACGGTTTAACCAAATTTCTTTCAATATGTTATCAGTCTTTCTATTTTCAGCCAATGTTTTCATTTCATTTAACAACTGCGAAGGACGTTTATCTCCTAACTGTAAATCTTGTAGCAGTGTACGCAAACAAGAACTTTCGGATTGCGCGTAATGCTGGATTATCCGTTCTTTTAAAACAGTATACGGTTTTCCGTCAGGGGGGGAACGTATAATATCCTTAATGATTGTCATTGTCTCGGCACCCAAAGATGCGATAACATTGTAAAATTTGGTTTCCTCTACCGTAATGTTCGATGTTATGAAACTAGCTTCTATTTGATAGAACCACAGTTCAACTTCATTTTTCCAGAGAGGGGGGCTTTAAATGCCACTCTCGAGATTTCTGACGCATTAGGATTCGGCATTATATAATTCAATAAATAATGTATAAACACTATGAATTCAATAACTTTAGAAATAGTTAAAAATTAAATTCAATTGGACTTAAAACAATGTGAAAGTGAAGTTAAGAGTGTATAAGCACAGTACTAAACAGTGTTGGGTTGTATAAACATGTTTCAAAATCAATTATATGAAAAAGGTGTATAAACATGTATTCTGTTACCGAACTTGTTTAAAATACCTTAGTTTCAAAAGTAATTGACTTTACCACAACACTAGAGCGCCATGACACAGTGCAAGAGAGAAGTAGCTGCAAGTTAATTTCCAAACTTTCATTCGGGTTCACTGCTTCACTTCGGGTTCGCTGGCACTTTATTCCACTTTGCAAGTCTTGAAAAACTACTTTAACCAGATGACTTGAAAAAGATGCACACTTAACTTTCCCTTGAACAGTCAAAAACTCCAGACCTCAATCTTGATTCATCAGATTTCAGGAACGTTTGTCGACCGCCGTCAAAAATTATTCAAAGTCAACAGCTGTCAGAAGTTATTCATAGTCCGGGTCACCACTTGTGGGTCTTTCAACTTTTAGTTTACGGAAGCCACACTTGACTTATATCAGAAGGTTTTACTTTTTTAATTAAACATCATTAAATTTCATTAAAAGACGAAGTGAACAGTAACTAACAACTTTTATTAAAACTCAACAAACAAAATGACAGAACAAAGATTATCGGAATATAAATTATAAAGTTCCAGGTGCAAGAGCCGCCATAGTACGGTGGGGCCTTATGCACTCAGCTATACGCTAGCGCTAAACTAGGGAACTGACAAAATCATGCTGCTGCGAGTACTGCACGTGCAAGCTTCTTATACTCTGCACAGTATTTGCATACTGGCAGCACAGCAGTACAAGTGAGGTGGCACTCTACTCCAGTCTCGTGAACCATAGACACTGAAAAGCATCTGGAGCATCGCTGGAGTTGATTCCGACGTTAATTCTCGGAACAGTTCAGTTGGTGCACAAACACTGGTGGCGAATGAAGGTCAGACGCCACATCTCAAAGACTTAACATTGTACCAGCCTAATATTTCCGACTTTCTCGTTAAATCCGGGTTCTTATAAACAATAATAATGTAATAAGGGCTTGTTATAAACGAGTTATTTAAAAAGGGCGCCGAGAATTAGCTAGCCCAGGTGGGCTCACCAAAATACTTCAGCCACTGGATCTCTCTATCAATAGAATGTTTAAACATGAATTGCGTAAGCAGTGGGAGGAATGGATGCGATCTGGACTTCATTTGCTCACTAACTCTGGACGAATGAAAAAAGCTTCATATGAGGAAGTTGCTTTGTGGGTGGACAAGGCATGGCAAGCTGTCCCGGCCGATTCGATTGTATCGGCTTTCATGAAAGCCGAAATAATTAAAAAAGAAAATGAAAATAGCGATGTCGAAATAAGTGATGTAGACCAGAGTGAAGAAAGTTACATTGATGGCGACTTATTAAAGCTATTCAATTCTGACACAGATAATTCAGATTTTGAATAAATGAAGTTGATTTTTGTATTTCTTGTAATATGGTAATTTATGAGGGATAAACCGATCTGGGAAAGTAACATCTGTAAGAAATCAGCAGAATACGTTTTTGGAAAGTTCAAGGTAAGGTATTTTTTGTTTATATTTATTACTCTTTAATAACTATGTTGAAAATAAATGCTATCATTTGTGATTGCTATATTTTCTGGTAAAGCGCCGCGGCGCTAACGAAAATACGGTACATATAAGAAAATATTAAGCGCCGTTCCGCGGCGTATACGGCAGGGCGGCTTATCTGATAAATATTTAATTTTTAAAGACTGTATTGAAGGAGGGCGGCTTATCTACCCGAAATTACGGTAATAAAAAATAAATAAATACTTACACACATTAAAACGTCTAAAGTAGAGTATCCATCTTCAACAAAGGTTCCCAATGTACTGCTGTTATTAACAGTCTCCTAGATTTCAAGGAAATGAGCATCAGTACATAAAAAACATTTAATTTCCTAAATCAATCAATTTATATGAATGTAAGAACCTTCAGTTAAAGTTTACATTTAAGTAATTATCAAAAACGCAAATTATTCAGTGGCAGATCTAGGAGAAGAGAGCAGGGGCAGGGACGTACCCGAAAAAATTTCAGGGAGGGTCCAAAAGATAAAAAAGGCAAAAATTTTCACAAAAAGAATGGACTATATTCTGTATGCGGTGTTGTTTACATTTTGACGTTTGTTTACATGTTTGATTTGGGGTTGGTTCTGGCTATCCTGAGCAATGCTCAGCGGGAGTGAAGTACCCTGCCGATGGTTGTTTAGGTTGGCAACCATAAAAAAAACGTATACATCATCAGTTTGGGAATTTGAAATTGCTTCATGTTATGGATGGAAGGGAATGAAATATGTTATTGCACTGTATAAATATTTCCAATTTTTACTTAAAATTGTAGAAACATTGAAAAGATATTTGGGCTAAATAGTAACTTGCTACTATGTAAACACACAGGTCTATGACTTTAATGTTTTCACAATACTGAGTTACTATTGAAAACTTCAAATCAGTAATGGAACTACTTTAGAAACATTTCCAATATATACCACAATATTGTGGATACATTTCATATGTTAGTTTAAATTCAATAGAAAAAACATTAGCATTATTTTGAATCTTACCAGCAAAATGTATTCAATATTTGGGTTTCAATACATAAATTGCAGTTTCTTTTTCATTTTTTTTGAAGGGGATTTCGCTTACATGAATATTTTTCAAATCTAATACAGAAAATTGATTTGACAGCTGGCGGCACTTGTATGCAAATGTATATAGAATATTTAATTACTATTAAAGCTTGTTAATACATTTTTTTTTTTCAGTGAAACAAATAATTACGGTAGCCGATACATAAACACTTTACAACAGATGTTGTTACGATTATATAGATACGAATAACAGAATTATTACGATTTTTAACCCTAACACAAGTGTTAGCAGCACAGTTATTTTTAAGATATTGTTATAAACAAATACCATTTAATACGTTATATTTATTTCGTCTTATATTAATCGAATCTGTGTTAAAATAAATCAAAAGTATAATACATACCAATTCAAAGCAAGCAAGCGAGTAGCTTGTTTTCTTCCCTTCCTCCGTAGATCTTGCTAAATAATGGCGGTCGGTGTCGGTAGTCTCAGAACGGAAGAGCGTGCATGCGTAATCTGCTCCTTAGTTTTCCTCCGATGAGAGAGGTATTTCTGGTAATTGGCCCAAGCATTGTTTCAGTTCAGTGTATCAATGGGTCAAATACAGGCGTTTGGCCCATGCACCTTGGCCAGTTCAAATCCCAAGCACCGTTTTAGGATGAAATTTTTGGTACTGGCCCAATCAGTATCTGCAGTGGACATCCCATGCACCCTTTTAAGATGAAGTTTTGGATACTGGGCCAAGCTTTGCATTTCACGTAACGATGAGAAGCCAATCAAACCGGTCATCGCCCAAGGAAATGCCAATCATCCATTGCTACTAGGGTACTTAAAAATTATAAATAAATTTTTGTAAAATCTCACATTCTAATTCAAAAGTTAAAAAAATTCGATGCTTATAGTTCAAATTGTATAACCACTTAAATCATTATTAAGTAATGCGGGAACAAACATTTGTGCAATTTGAAAACATTTCTGCAAAAAGTCAGAATTTTATAAAAATTTTCAAAAAATTTGAAGCTTATAGCTCAAATTCGCGATCTCAACGACCTAAAGGTGGCGCTGTAGGATATAAACAAATGTGCTCGGTGACGGGTAGCTTGTTCCGACAATAGTTGTGCCTGCATTAAGCAACGCGGTTTTTATGCCTATTTTCTCTTTTTAGAGGTGGAAAAAAGTTTTTTTATGGAAACAAATGTCGCATGATTTATTTCTTTTAGTTTTACATTAAGCAATCTTTTAATTTAAAGGTAACATTTGCTAATTTTTCATGTTTTGCTCATGTGCTCTGGGTGTTTATCCACATACAGATGAAATTAAAGTAAACTTTCTCCATCCACATCATCTATCGCCATCATTTTATTACCCATAAATTATATGATAAAAAAAATGCTATTTGCATCCAATAAATTTGAGAAAAAAATCACACAATGGTTTACTTCCTTTTTTTGTTTAACTTTTTGCACAATCTGCAAGTTGTAAGTTTTCCTTACTACATTGAAATTCAAAACTCAATTTTTTTTTTTTAAATACACATCAATTAAAGGTAACACTTGAAATATTTACTTAATAGTTCAGAATATGCATGCGACATAAAAATAACATCTTACTGTAATTATTATTTTTATTTTTTTTAACCTGAAAATTTTATTATTTAAAACTGACAATTAAAGGAATAGTTGTAACTCATTGGAATAGTGGAAGCATTTTATGAAACATAATGATTTTTTAAAATTATTAATGAAAAAGAAAAATGGAATTTTGTTAGACAAACTCTGAAAATTCCTATTAAAAGGGGGGGGCACCCCCTTTCCTACTTTGAAAGCACCCTCATTAAAACCCCCAGCAAAAACAAATTTGGACTCAACTGCTCTTGAAATTTTAAAAACAAATAATTGTTTTAGTAAAATTCTATTTTTTTATTGGGGGGGGGGGAGACATTGCCTTGTGTGTACCCCCAATGAAAGTGTTGAAAGACATTATCAACATTATTTGTTCTCTCTCAAAATTCTTATATTAAGTTAAAAACGTAATTTTATTTTAAAATACAAAAATTTTCTTTTGTAGTTATTAAATCGAGATGATAGCAATTTTCTTAAATTTATTACTCGAAAACCCATGGTAATCCCAGAATGAAACTTTCCGATATTGTTTTTTTTAAATTACATATATTTTTTTTAATTAAAAATATACTTTTTGAAATTTTAAGAATTTTAAATGATGAACTTTAAATTAAAAATTTAAAAAATTTAATCATGTTACATATGATAAGAAAGGGCAACCTGTTTACTGTCTATAGACACTTCAATGGAGTTTCTATGATAATTAGGAGAGAAATTGGAGCCAATTGTATAGTGCAAGAATTTCTAAAATTGCATTAATTTCACAAACTTTAAAATTAAATATTTCAAAAACTAAAACTGATATGCACTAGAAATTTCACATTAATTTTTTTTCTCTATAGATACAACTATCATACCAAATTTCATTGAATTCTGTGGGGGTCAGGTTGTGAGCCTCGTTGATTTGACATGGAATGACCCATATGGCAATTTTGTCAGTACAGAATTTTCAGAGAAAAAAGACAAAAAAGTGATTTCCTCTTTATTCACAAAAAGCTGAAAACAGCTAAAAAGCTGAAGAATCTCATCTTTGAGCTATATCATGAAATTAGAAAGATGTTGGAGACTTACAGCCAGAATTTTGTCAATCTTTTAAAAATGCAGAATGATAGATATTTTTCATATTACAACATTTTTCATCCAAAATCATAAACAGCTAAAATTTAAACCAAAATAATGATGGTTATTTAGACATTTCTGAGTTTTTGTTTTTCTGTGATGCTAAATTTTTTACTGAAATTAGTTCAGACAATTTGAAACAGAACAACACTAACACACAATTACTTTCTGATTTTAACAGAAAGGGGGCTCTCAATAATTTTAAGGGGAGAAGAGACAAACAATTATATGCATCCAAGATAAAAAATATCTTAGTACTTTTATCACATATTATATAGTAACTATATCAATGTTAACACATTCAACAAAGAGTACTACCCCTATATCTATACATTTTAAAACAGCACTGGGTAGAATCAACGCAACACTAAAGATATCAATGCAAAGCCTCAATTCTCAATTGGGGGTGACATTTAGGTATAAGAGGGGCTCACAACAGTGCGATAAAATTATCTTTCAATCAGGTTATTTCTGAGTAAATATTGTGAAGCTGTTTAGAAAAGTTCTTAACATTTAACACTAATATATTGATCTATTAGCTTCAAATTAAGTACATAAATCATAGAAAACGTTTAATATGTAACATTAGATTGGTATTTTGTTAAATCTAACACAGAGGTTTTTACTTTTTTAACACCGCATGTCAAAAACCTGTCGATTTACAGGATAGTATAGAACCTTTAAACGTACATATTAAAGTATACATATAAATAATATAGAAATCATTTAGGACATGCATTTGGAATTGTGTTCATAAAATTAATCCAAGCATTTATGACTAGGAAAATGTTTTCCACAAACAGCCATTCTGCGCGAAACTTTTTTGCCAATTTTCAGAGCGTTAATCCATTGTCTCCTAAGCTTACGCGTGGTCGCTTCGGATGAATTGTTTTGATTTCTTTTAATTGACGGGAATCTGTGGAAACTGGGTCAAGGAATATCTCTCCCCTTAGAATCACACTGAGGAACACAGCAATTAACTTTGTCGTTACCCATAATATATTTTGGCAAAAAAAAAAAAATAATAATAATAATAATAATTACACACGTTTGAAATAAGCGCGTCTCAAAACAGTAATATGTAAGTATGTAAGCTGAGCTGAGCTGGCCAGGCAAGCCTGCCACATAGTAGTTCTAGTTAGGCCGCTAGATGGCGTATTCAAGTCCTGAGATCGCGAATTGAATGACCACCTGTTGCATTACCAAATTTAATTTCATTTGCTTCAGTTGCTATTACTTGATGTGTGATCAAAAAATTATGCAGTTTAAAACAATTTTGTCAAGATCTTATTTAATTTTTTTAAAATTTGACACCTATAATTTCAGTTGAGTGTTACCCACTTATGTTACAAAATGTCATTTCATTCACTTTAGTCATTATTAAGTGATACGTGAATGAAGATTTACAGCTTTTGAAACAATTTTTTCAAAATCCGGAAATTTGATCAAAATTTTTTCATAAATTGAAGCTTATAATTTAAGTTGAATGATTAGCTATCATGTCACCAAATTTCATTTCATTTGCATCAGTCATTTTTTATGTGATGCATACACGAAAAAAAAAAAAAAAAAACGTCACAGACAGAATGGCAGACAACCTTTTTTGCTGACAGTTGTAATGGGTTTCCAGGTGCTTAAAGTGAATAGAAATCACAAAATTTTTGAATTCCAAGTAATAATGTACAGACAAAATTCTAATTTTATTTATACAGATTTTGAATAATTTCTGGTAAAGAAATGTTTCATTTTTCAGACCTTAAAATGTGGGTTTAAATTAGCTTCCGTATTAAGCAAGATGCATTTAATATGCTTGCGTATATTAAATGCATCACAGGCAGATGCATATCCAGGGGAGGGGGGGGGTAGATTGATACCAGGGGTGATTTGAAACACAGCCTTTTTCCTCCTCCCCCAGGAAATAAAATCCTGGATACGCCACTGGTCAGAGGCGAATCAAGGGGAAGGGGAGGGGGAAAGGAGCAGAACGACATAGTTGAGTTTTGCTTTATTTTTGAGACCTATGAATGAATCCAAAAAGCAATCTATACCTATTTCTGCACAGACATAAGTAAAGGTTAGATCCCATTGAAAAATTTCGCATCTTGACTTTTTTTTTAAGCAGAACATTCGACTATTCCAGGGGTTTCCACCTGGCGGCCCTCGATATCTTTTAATGCGGCCTGCGAAGCTTTCTGGGAAAAGAATTTGCAACATCAAATTAGATGCTCTTATTTAAGGAAAAGAAGTTTTTATGAAAATCCATGTCAGTTTCAAACACTTTTCATTTGCAAATAAATTTGATTTTATTGGTTTCCATGAAATTTAGTGCATCCAAATGTGTTCTGTTACACAACTTCCCTTGCTTTTCACGTCCGTTAACTTCCTTTACTCAAGGATAGTAGCCGCCTCTCAGATTCTTTTTTACTCCATTTCCAGAGATCTAGATGTAACAACAGATCTAGATGTAAACAGGAACATTCAGGAGTTGCAGTAGACAGACCCAGGTTCTCAATGAACATTTTCTGTGCTTTTTCGTTATTTTTTTCCCTCTTGTAATTTTAAAGTTTTCATTTAAAGTATAGTCATTTTGCCATTTCATATTGTATGGTAGTTAGCACACCACTCTCTCTGGTTATGAGTTTGACTCCAATTTGGTTGTTAATTTGTCCATGCTATCATAGATGGTAACGTTCAAAATTATCCACTTGAATCATAATTTAATTTTTTTTTTTATAATTTGATGGAAGTTAGCCAGTTTTTGATCAATGTCTTTAATCTCCCAAAACTTTAAAATAACTTGACTAAAAATCTGATTACACTGTGGCCTGCCACTAGACAGATGAACTCAATTGCAGCCTGCGAACATTTGTAATTTTGAAACCCCTGCTCTTTTCTATCTCATAACCATGGAACAAAAAAAAAAAAAAGAAAATCACATACAGTCAACTCCAGCTAATCTGCAACTCTATAATCTGCAAATGCCTGTAATCCGCAATATGTTTCATATGTAAACACACACATGCATTTTGTTTACATTTTTTTTTTTTTTTTTTTTGTTTACTTGAACACACGCATTTATAAAGACATTTATTAATGCATTTCCACAGGTATTTGAAATAAATAATTTCATATATTTCAGCATAATATCTTGTGAATAAATGCACAGTAACTTTTATCCTATGCTGGATTTGTTCAGTGAATGGATGTAAATAACAAACTCAGTAGCAGTGCGCCATCCAATCACATCGCTTCACTCTTTTTCTGAAACCCAATGAAAATGTTTGCTTTGAAATAGGGAGAAAAACTTGCAACTGGCTGTCAGAGACGATTGTAAAGATTGCAAAAGCTACGGCAGTGAATAGGCGCTCATTAACATAATCCATAGTTAGTGATATTACCGTAATTTATGGAAGAAACGCTGCGTCGTTTATGAGTTTAAAAGTTCAAAAATAGTAAGTGCGGCGTTTACAATATTTTTACTTTTTTTTTAGCCGATCTTCAACGAAAAATCGAAAAATTCGTTTAGTGATAATTTTCTCAAAAGATGGCGCCACCACCAACGCGTACTCTTTAGCGTGCACGGATCATAGCATAGCGAACCTACCCCATAGAAAAGAGGTTTAATCTTTGATTCAGTTTTGGAGAAAGTCAGAGCGCCCTGAGATGGGTCCATGTCCGGTGCTCTGAAGTGGATGGCTTCATACATCCAACCGATGTCTCCTCAATTAAG
Organism: Cheiracanthium punctorium; assembly: GCA_038373885.1. Lineage (NCBI taxonomy): Eukaryota > Metazoa > Arthropoda > Arachnida > Araneae > Cheiracanthiidae > Cheiracanthium > Cheiracanthium punctorium. The sequence goes on from JAWZYV010014114.1 coordinate 16,289, forward strand.
TAAAAAGAAAAAAAAATAGAAGTAAATCTTTTACATCTACATTTTAGAACTATAATTAAATTTTAATGAAGTTTTGAATATATATTTTGAAGGGTTAAAGTTCTGTAAAATACCGCAAAAGTGCACTACCCTCTATTAAATGTACCCGTTTTTCACATGAACCTCTATTGTTCTTAAAATACTGAACTTCAGCCAAAATTAGTCTATGTTGCACCCGGTGCGAGTTTAACCCTTCCCCCACCCCCCAAAAAAAGTTAATCTAAAAGTTATTTTTTTTTATCGCCATGCGGCTTTGCGCCCTGTGCAGGAAAACTCTATCGAATAAACACTGCCAACTAATTGGTATGCTCAAGAAATGCTGAGTGCTTTTAAAATAAATCCCAATGTTATAAATATCAAAAATAATAAATAAATAGTACGATCAAGTGTTGTTACACAACATTCAGTTTAAAACAACAATTTGCTGAAGCAAGCTCATTACGTAATCAACAGCTGGTCATCCGCGGCAAAGATTGTTTCAGTAATTTGCAAAAATTTACTAAAAATGCCCGCATGCCCATTCGTGCTTTCTTTGCATCATTTTCCTTAATCTGTGACAGTGATTCTCATTACAAAATAATAATAAAAGCAACCCCTGCTCCAAGTTAAAATTTCCCCCCAAAAGTGTTAATTCAAACAACTGGATTTGGATTAAACCAATATTCAATATTATTTCATCAATTGTTTCCTGAATTTATATTTAAAACAAGTTTAAGCAGAGATTTCCATAGCAAAATAATAATTAAAATAAATTAAGTTTCATAAATAAATTTTTTCCCAAAAGTGTAAACTTTAACAATGGTCAAACTTTAATTACACCAATATTGTTTTGCCGATCGTTACCCGATTTTATAATTGGAAACATAGTCAGATAAAAGAAAAAACTATCTGCGCACATAATCCAAAACTATCTGCAGACTCATAATAGTTCGTGATAACTAAATACATAATGCATATATAAACATGTGTATATGCATATATGCGCACACATCTGTGCAACGTGCTTGGGCTCAGAGCTCATTCTAAGTAGAAAAAAGGGCAGGGTGCAAAGGTTTTAAAAAAAGGGCATTGTGTTTCTTAAAAAGGGCAGTACATATCCTAATTCTAATTTGCAAAAATCTCCTAAAATATTGAGTACCAATGCTTTATTGATTAATAATAATTAATTAGTAATCTTTATTAATAAATTTATCACTAGTCTTTATTAAAAATTTGATAAAATTAATAAAGTTGATAAAGCTAAGTAATGTAAAAGAATTACATTTTAAGTAACTTCGTTAATTAACTTATTAAAATAAATTATAAATAGAAAAAAATATTATAGAAAAAATATATAGAAAAAATAAATTATAAATAAAAAGAAAAGTTAATAAGAAAATTTCTTTAAAAGATTTTTAAGGTTTTTTTCTTTTTATAATAAAAATAATCACCCAAACATACCTAACAGACAAGAAAATGCTTAATTAAGTAAGCATTTTGCATAAGAAGCACATTTTAATAAACTATTTATTTGATCACCTTGTTAAGAATCATCAATAAAAGTGTAACTAAATTAAGAAACTTAATAAAGTTAAGTTGTTCTAAACCTAAATTTTCATTTTTATTAATTTTTTTCAGTTTTCAAGTTATTACATTTCTAAAAATAATTCAGCATTCACTTGTCTTTGTAAGAATTAATCCAATAGTACAAACAATTAAAATATAGTCCCTAGTAGCAATGACTGCTTGTTTTCTGCTCGGTCGTTCATCGAATCATCGTTAACTCATCCACTCGTCAAATTCAGTCATCGGAGAGTGCACTTTTGTTTATCTGCAATAGATGAATTTTTATTCATGGATAGAAGTGATCTAGACGAGCAGTTTCGCCGATGGGAAACCGAAAAACAATATTTTATCCGAAACTGCAGCTCTGTAGTCAACGGGCCTTGCAGGTGTCCCCAGTGGTTTACACTTTACCCAAATTCCTATAAATATTTGCGTAATTTAGATGTGCCTTTGCATAATCTAAGGGAAATTTTGAACAATTCTTGAATTAATCGCATAATTTACTTCAAATTTATTATATTGGGGTTGGGAGGGGGCAGGGGGTGGTATCCCCCCTTGCCCCCTCCCAAAAAATTTAAATTTGAAAAGAAATATTTACCAAAAAAATGTAAGTGTTTATTATATAAAAATCGTTTGTAATATTTAAATAATTAAAAAAAAAAAAAAAGAAAATCTATTTGAGCGTCAGCTGCATTATAAGAAAAATTGAAACTTCATTACAATGAGCAACTCTTTTGAAACCTCTTTAATGTAAACAGCAAGAAGAGAAATCAGTTAATTTTTAAAAGTTATCCAAGAAATATGAAAGTTAAAATCACACTAAAATTCCTATACAATTGGCAATATTGTTTTTTAATTATTAATTATGAATGTTGTTGCTACTTAACATACATTGGTAAAAAGTGAAATTAATTTCTTACCAATCGAATAATTTGACTATTATTAATAATAGCTGAACAACACTTTGTCAAAGTTTCACGCAAAGTCCCAATCTGATACTAAAATAACCTGTACTTCATACTTTGCCTTACACCTGACAAGATTCGATGGTCTAGGGGTAGCGCGCTTATCTCGTAATAAGTACGCTCAGGGTTCGGGCCCGGGGGAGGAAGGATTTTTTTTTTTTTTTTTTTAAGAAAAACAGAAATTTAGCATACGAAAAACGAAAACATAATAAACAGAACGGACATTTTTTGAAAATTTTGCTGCCAGTCGTTTATTTTTTATTAACAAATATATTATTCACAGTTTATCGGTTTCTTTTCGTTATTTCATCGGAGTCATCGGGAAACGATGATCGGCTTTATGGTCCCCCGAGCGGACATTTTGTACCAGTTGCCGATGAAATTTCCCCTTTTTTGGATGAAAAGCCGTGATCGGCCATTGCTCCTTCTCCTCGGATTTAACTCACCCGCCTCTCATCGACCGATGGGTTATTGCTACTAGGGGTTAATGCATGAAATTAGTAATAACACTTCTGTTCAAAATTACCATATAATGGTATAAATATCTATTCCAGTTATTCAATACATATTCCCCAGACAGCACATAAGCTTAAATCAAGCTTGAGATTTGGCTTGGCAATGCAAGGTTGGCTTAAGCTGGATTTTGACTTGCAAAGTGCAGTGATGCCGCCATCTGTGAAAGAGAATGGACATTAATTGTCTAGCGTTCTCAAATTTGTTGAAAGTTCGTAAAAGATGTGTTTTAACGGGGATGGGTTTTTTATTACCAGTGCCATATTACCGGCAGGGCAAACGGGGCAACTGCCCAGGGCCTACAGATTTTAGGGCCCAAAAATCTTACATCTTACACTTTTGTAATTTTAAAATAAAATTACAAAAAATAAAAAAAAATTCAGAAGTTAAATAATTTTTGTAATTATAAAGTATGAACAATGAAAATAATTCAAATTTACATTTGTATAAATTAATTTAAACTTATTTTTAATTCTTTGAAATGCTCTATATCGATATAGCATACCAATATATGTAGGAAAATAACTAACCACATTTGTAAAGAGAATTTTAGCGTTAAAAAATAGCAAAATTTTTCAATTATTTGTTATTATAAGAAATATTTACAAAAATGACTAAAGTGTTTGTATTCCATACATGTTATGTTAGCAACTGTGATATAGCATTTCGAAGTAACGTTTAACTATCTGTTTCTTTGATTTCAGATTACTTAACACAAAATTTGTGTTAAGTAAGTAAACCCATTCTATATTTCCAAATATGGAAATTCTTCAAAATAAAATACAATTATACTACGAAATTGATTTCAAAATCAGTCGTTTGTCTCGATTTTGGCCAGCGGCAGTATTGCTCATGAGTGTTGCGAAAGTTTTAACACATGTGTTGCTCTTAAGTTTATATTATGTTTATTTCCCTATCAGTAGTCTCTAAATCACACATAAAATTATTTTAATTTTGATGCATCCCATGGAAAAAAAAATAATAATAATAACATATCGCCCACTTATCAATCTGGCCAGAAAACCGCTTAATAATTTACATCAAACTTTAGTCATAGCTGCACAAGGCTCTGGTGGCTGAATGGATAACGCGCTCGGCTACTAATCGAAAGGTCCCGGGATCGAACCCAGCCGTTGATGTTTGATGGAACAGATTAAAATAACTTAAAATTACAGCATAAAGGGGGAAAATGCGCGGAAAAATAAAGTATGTGGGGTGCAGGCGCCCCGTGTATTTAGAAAAATTTTTTTTTGAAAAATTTTTAAGCTTGAAATGTCAAGCTTGATTCAAGCTTGCATCAAGCTTACACGACTGGAATTTTCAAGCTTAATTCAAGCTTATTGACTTGATAAATCAAGCTTGCTGCAAGTTTGCTGTGCTGTCTGGGTCCACTACAAATTCCAGTAATTTATTAATTTTTTTGAAAATGGACAACAATAGCTAAAATTTTTTTCAGGATAATTACCTGCAGCCATTATAAGTGTTCTTTTGTTGATTTTAACAATCAGCTGGTCACCTATATAAGTGGCAGTATTCAAACAGCCTGAAAAGAGATAAGAACCTCAACCCCATCTTTCTCCCCCAGTCTAGCTCGGAAAGAAAACCACACAAAAAAAAAAAAAAAAAAAAAAAAAAAAAGTTCTGACAATAAATTTCTAACTTTTGTTCAAATTAAGATGTCTTTTCAAAATTGGGACTCTGAATCAATTTTTGCATTTAAAAGTAATTCCCAAAATTTCAAACAAATTGGTCCATTAATAAAAAAATTGATAGATGAATGAATTTTTACACAGTTGATTTCCATCTCCCCCCTTTCACCACAGAGACGGGCGTGTGTTGGCGGAGTTCTATTAGCATAAAAGTTGTGTAAATTCCTCCCCACCAAATAAGAGAACAAATAAAAGGGATAACAAAGCTTCCGTAGATATTTAAAAAAAAAAAAAAAAAAACTTCGCAGGCAAAAGAGGATGTCTAATTTTTAATCATTAGCACAGCGGCCAGCTGACCCCGCCTAGAATGAGCTCTGCTGTTATAGTGACTTAAAAAAGATTTATGTAACTATCCATTTAAAAAAAAAAAAAAACTTGGAATTACTGGAAAACTATCTGCAAGACCTTTGAATGTATCTGCGTCCGGCATGCGTCTACATTATCCGACTATGATTGGAAGAATCTTACGGCACATTTCTTCGTTAAAGAAGGGGGGGGGGGGAAATAACTCCCAGCTAACTCAAATAGTTTTGGATCAGCGTTTGAGAACTGTAAAGTTTTTTTTTACCACCATGGTTTCTGTCAACGCCGTGTATGCACGCGTTTCTACTCTTACATTATCCCTATAGGAGCTGGACTTCTTCACGCGAGTGATATTTATATTCTTTGGACTCATTCCTAATAGCCTCAACAGATAAGAATAGCCAATCACTGGCTGCACTATCGGCGCCATCATTCCGAAAGAAAGAAAAAAAAAATCAAAGAAAGAGAACTGTGGGAAAGCGAGAGGGGGAAAGGAATGAAAGGAAGAAAAGGCTGAAAATAGGAGGGGAAACTGTATTGAAAGAAAAAAATAGGAAAAAAGGAGCCAATTGAAAAAAAAAAAGGAAAAACAAAGGAGCATTGCGGTCCCCGTTTCTATTTCTGGTACACTTGGCAAAATTATGCAAAGCCAGTTGGCAAAAGCAAAAAGTTTGTCCCTAATTTAGTTGATAAAAAAATTTGGTAAAAACTGATATTTGACTTGACAATATATCGCCCCCCCCAAAAAAAAAGTCTTAGCAATGGCTCTGACTCTGCTCACTTTGTATAACACTGTAGAAGCTGGATGCTTATGAAAAAACAAAAACTCTGAAACTGGTTCCTATACTGAAGAATAATTTTCTATGGTTTAATTTTAACATATTCGATGAATTCGTCAAACACAGGGTTTTCCCCTGTTTACGTATTTTTCTTTTTTTCCCCTACACACGCACTTAGAATACTTGGGCACAAAGTAAACACTTTATTGAAGGAAAAAAATGACGATCATCGACATGCAAGAAATGGATAATTGCCTGCACTAAACAAAACATCACTTCCAAACTCTACAGATGAAGACACATAAAAATGCACTATTTTGTAAATCATGGAAGAGAACAAATAATTGATGATAATGACCATTTTTTATTTTTATGATCACAATATAGGCTTCTTGGTTAAATTGCACAAAATCAATACTGAATCAAGGAACAACTAAATATTTTCACAAAATTAGAATACATTGTGGACACGGGAAGAGGCACAAGCCCCAAGGGCAAGTGCTTGTCCAAACCTCCAACGCAGCTCTACTTTGGTCGCTAACTCACTACTGACTGATAACATTGAAAAATACACAGTGGGGTATGTCATGAGGTCAAATTTGGTCGTTAAGTTATTACACATGTAAGAGAAGAAAACGGAATTCGAAACACTTTAGATTATTCGATGCATCCATCTGCACACACAGAAGTAAAAAGAAAACAAAAACAAAACACTGTGGTCTGAGAGCAGTGCAATACTGCAAGTTAGGCTTTTATATGAATAAGTGCGAAAAGTAGATGGGAAGAAAAATAAATAAAATACACTGCAGCTGCAAGTTTGATTAGCATAGCTGAAGGCGGGAAATCGAAATGATTTAAAAGCACGTTATTGCCTTTCAAATGAAATGGCTAAAAGGAAATTTGAAAGCTTTAAAAACAGTTACTGTTCAAAACTTATAATTAATTAAATTTAGAATAGACTACTAGTTTAAATTTAGACAAAAGTAATTAACATTTTAATTAATAATTTTTCATAAAAAATATGCATGTTGTGTCAACGTGACAGTTTCCAATGCCAGTTGATGGTTTAATTAGAAAACAAAATGCACATTTACTCAATGAATCAATTTTTGCCCCCAATTCCTTTCAGTACATCAAAGGGAAGGGGGGGGGGCAACTGCCCTCCACCTCCGCAACTACAGTTGTCTTGAACTTTCCATGAAGCTGGATGAATGTGTGAAGAAAAAATGAAGATCAAAAAAGAAAAAAAGGTGTTTATAAATTATTTACTGAATTTAGAAGAGACAGTAAAGTGCCATTTACAGCAGGAAATAATTTATTGTTATGACTAATCTTCAGGACAGACTGTTTGTCTAATGAAGTATTTTATGATCTGAAAGCTACAGTGAATGGTTTTAACCCTGCCTCAGGTCAGAAGAGAACACACTTGGCACATTTTCTCTCTCCCCTTCCCCCTCCCATTTAACCAAACGCATACCATTGAGACAGGAATAAACAAATCAACTTTCTCACAGGAAATTACCCGTGAAATCAAACTAAGAATTAATAAAGTTAAGAAAAGATAAATAAAATAGTTTCTCTCAATGGACTTAAATGCTGAAAAGGAGAAACAAGGAATTTGAATAAAATGGAAAAAAACGTAGTGCAGTTGCTCACTATTCATTACCTGTGCTTCAATTTCTTGACTTTCGTAACCTTTTTACCATTTCTTGACTTTTCAGTGACTTTCATGACTTGTGCATGATGGTAGACAGCCTGTGTTATTAGATGCTTACATTGCAGAGTGGCACTATGTTCCAGAAAACATTATTACTTTTGAATCTTTTGAAGAAGTAAAATAAAGTGTTGCAAAATAACAAAACTTACTGACTTCTTAAGTGCTTTTAAAGTTCTAGATTTTGAATGATAAAAAAATAAAAAATAATATAATTTTTTGTCTTTATCATGAGCATCAAGTTTCCAGAATTATTTGGTGTAAGAGGGGGGGGGGGGCTGAGGTCTTAGCTACAGAGGTGTGAAAATTATTAGAATAACTGTAAAATTTGCAATAAAATCTTGTTATATTAAAAAAAATAATATACAGTAGAAGACCCAAAATCCGCCGATCCGAAATCCACAAGGCTCTAAAATCCACACTGTCTGTTCAATGTAAACCATGAAATCTTTCCTTCCAGCTGCAAGTTCAGAAAACTACAGTATAACCACAAAGTAAAACTAAATAAGCTATTCCCACTTGAAAAAAAAAAAAAATGTTTAGGAGTCTGTGAGCCCTAATCTTAACATTGATAACTTTCAAATGACTGACAGTGACATAATTGACAGTGAATTATGATCACATGATACAGACTCTGACACAGTAACAAGTGAGGATGATCAGGAAGTTGATAAATTAACGTTTAATAAAGGTTAGGCTGTGAGAAAGAAATATCTCAGATTTGTAGAGCAACAAAGCTATGTTACAAACAGGAAATAATGAAAAAAAAAAAAAAAAAAATCTATAATTAGAACATCCCAAAGTCCTAAACTGTTGAATATACATGTTTAAATAAGTTGTACTATAATCTCATAATTTTGTATATTACATTAATCCTGTATTTTTATATCATGATTCTAATTATAAGTAATATGATTTGTTTCCCTTGATCTCTATTGTATATTCTTTTCTATTATTTTCTGAGGGGGGTGGAACTAGAATAAATTTCCTATTATGACCCCAAATCCGCAAAATTCTAAAATCTGCACAAGGTCCGGAACCAAGCTATGCGGATTTTGGGTCTTCTACTGTACTATTAAAAAATAGACAGATTTAATATTTAGTGTGCATATCCTTGTTTTTTATTAATGATTCGATATGTCTTGCCATACTTTGAGTTTTTGGCATTTAGGTTGTATTTCGTTGTTATGGTGGCAAATTTAGATGTCTTTCTTTCTTTATTTATTTTTTTTTTTTACAATGGCAAAAGATTGTCTATTGGGTTCATATCTGGTGTGGTTTCCAGGCCATGGAAGAGTTTTCATATTTTTTTCATAAAAATTTGGTCACAGATTTTGCTTTATTGCACAGAGCTCCATCATGCATGAATATTGATAGGAAAAATAGCTATCGCTTGCCCCGATAAGTTTTCTAACCTCTGAAATCTCGTGTGTGTTCTTAAACTTGGTTGCTGTCATCACCGTGCTTAAATTCAGTAACTATCATTACTGACCGCAAACTCAACATGCATTGCATCATCAATGTATTTTAGAAACAATGTATTTTTGTATGCAAAATCATCAATGTATTTTTGTATGCAAAATACCTTTCTTTTCGTCAAGTGAGTGTTCACGAGAACAAAGTGTAGTTCTATTTAAACTGCAAGCATGCAGCAGATCACAATGTGATGACAAGCAGTCTGCTCTACTGGCCAGGTGCCGTATTATTTTGTATAGGATGCCCTGATGTACTTTAATTTATATTTAACTGCTGTAATAAATTGTTTTTCAGTTATTTTCTGGTCATTATGTTAAATTCTTCAAACATCCACTGCCAAAATTTAACTTACTAAATGTCAAAACTGACATTTTGGGAATGGGCCCAGGAGCCCTAAGTGTAGATTGATTAGTATTCATAAAAATTTGAAGCTAATCAAGCTTTAAGGCGGTGGGCCTTTCCCCCACCTATCTTCTAATGGAAACTCCAATCGACAAGTTGTCAGATGACAACTATTCAACATGGGTGGAAGATGTCAAAGTACTGGTGATGGGCTGCAACTGTTGGCGTATAGTAGTGAGGACTGAAACAAAACCCGGTGTGACAGCAACTCTAAAAGAGAAAAGGAACATGGATTGCCAATCCGATTGGGCATACAGCACCACATATCTCAATATTGAGAAAGAGTATTGAATTCTTATTGCTGATATAGTTGACCCAAAGGAGTCATGGTATCAAGATTTCCAACTGATCCGCTTTTGCCAAGCTAGTACAATGGCATTATACAAGCGATTTATATATGGGATGATAAAGAATTTTACTTTGACAAGATTCTTAAAGAGCTGATTTCAGAAGAGGCCAGACTACTACAATCCCTTAAAGATCATGATGTCCTTTCTATCCAATCCGAACTGACCCCAGCACCAAAGCTCAACCTTCGAAAGAAAAAATTTTAATGAAAGAAATGCAGTAAATGTGGTCGGCGAAGCCACGTGCCAGATTTCAAGGTTGGGATCCATCCTCAAGGACACCCCAGGGAGAGACCAGCTATATTATGGAAGCGTGCATGGATGGGATTCACTTTAATACTTCTTGGATACTAAATTCAGCTGCTACATCACACTTTTGTTCTAACAAAACTCTTATAACAGATTTTAGGCCAGTAAAAAATATTACTGATAAAGTTGCTATCAATGGTGTTACTTGTAATGTAGAGGGAATAGGCACAATGAGATTGCCCTTCTGTAATGGAAACAAATTAGGAATTGTAAATTTAATTAATGTATACTACTCTCCTAAATTGCAGCATAATTTATTAGCTTTATCATTAATAGATGCATCTGCTTAACCAAGGTTAAGCAGATGCATCATTTGTTGGCAAAACTAATAAAACTGTAAAATAAACTGTTTATTCTAAATATGGTAAAAAGCAATTCACAGCTAAAAATATATTAATGTCTTATATTACATTAATCCTGAATATGTTATGCACTCAAAAGAAACAATTCCTAATAAACATGTATACTGCAATGTTTCTACAACAAAATCTGAAAACCTTGAATTTTGGCATAACAGATTTTGCCACATTAAGAGTAAAGATCTTCTTAAAACTAGCAACAATTGTTCAATTACAAAAAAAAATGTCTTATTCTAATTTAACAGTATAATATAAAAATATTAAAAACTGCATTTAAATAAATATATATATATATATATATATATATAATAAAAGCATTCCACCCATTTATACATCCAGATAAAATCAATCTAGTGCAGATCTATATCCTTTTTAAATCACAGAATTACAGTGGTGTAATTTCGTAAGTTTGCATACAAACTTTCAGATGCATTAAAATTAAAAATTCCAGAAATTTATAAAAATAAATCAAAATATGCAATCGTTTAATTGTAATTTCATTAGCGATATGAATAAAGAAATGCTTAAGGAAAAATATTCATTTGCTAAAAGCATTAAAAAGATTGACATTTAGTAGGCAGCAATGGAACACGGAGATCGGCGAAAGTGTTTTTTTATTTAAAAAAAAAAATCTTTCCTGTAACTTAAATATTAAACAAGAAGTCTTAAAATAAAAGCTTAACTGTAAAAATACTTATCTTTAAAAACATAATAACTTTTAAATAAAACCCTTTTGTTCCCCATTATCCAACTTACAAACATTTTTCTAAATGCCACATGCTCAGCGAAATTGTAAACAATCTAAAAGGATGGAGTTGAGTAAATCTTTTCCTCGGCGTGTTAAACCACTGGTAATTGAATTCCGCTACGCAGTTGCGTAAACTTGTTTTGTGAATAAAAAGCTGTATAGCCAAAGCGCTAAAGAAAGTTTTCTTTGAATTGTAATATGCAAATGCACAGGCTTGGTTTCATCTGATGTCATTTTTATACGTGCTCTCGATCCCCTTACTGCACTGGTTGCTTTGCACCATCTCTCCATACTCAGCACCAGATAGTTCAACAATTCTTGGGGTAAGAGTGCCCATTTTTCATTCAGCATCTATTTCAATTATTGGGTGTTCCCTGAAGAATGTAATCATGCAGCAAGGCATCTTCCCAAAGCATTCCACACATGTCCTATGGGATTTAAATCAAGGGAGTATGCTGGTCAATCCATTAGAGTGATTTCTTCATTTTCCAATAGCTCCTGAACAGCAGGAGTCCAGTGTGGCCGTGCATCATCATCCATAAAAACAAAGTCTGCTCCAGTGTCACCTCAGAACAGACCCAAGCAGCAAGAAATCCCCGGCCTCATCTCGGCCAACTGTCTTCACGGGACCCCAATTTCACCCATTCGACCTCGGCGCAGGACTTCCGTTGAAGGTTGGGGATGTCAGGTCGGGTGACGGTCCCTGGACTGTCTACTCCGGAGGGATTCTGTGCGTCTCCGGGCGATTTCCCGAGGATTCCCCGACAATTTGCTCTCTTATCCTGATTCAGTCGAGATTGTATTTATTGCTTAGGGGCGTTTTTAATGAGCTATATAATATAAATTTTCCACTTCAAATTGATGAAGAAAGTGGGTCTTAATTCGGATAATTAATTTCTTCAAATAAAGATGTTAATTAATAGTTATATTTTCAAAATACAGTAACTTTTAACACCCATCAACACTTAATGTGGTATGCTAAATTTCACAATTTAACTAATATAATTTTTATTTGCCCTTTCATTTTTATAAAATTTAAGACATATCTAGCTATCTTAAAATATTTTCCTATTAAATAAGAAATAAATATCCAATATTCCAATGGTCATAAATTTGATCCCAGTAGAAAGCATTAAAAAGAAAAAGCAGTGGATGCATTGAAGTGTGAATTTACAGTAGTTCTAGTGTTTCTTTTCTATTCAATCACGCCGACGAATGGCCGAATTTATAAAAAGATAAACACTGGGAAGCGTCTTAGTGTTCAGGTTCGGAATTCTTTCTCCGCGCGTGGCTCTCGATCTAGTGGTATAGAGTTTTGGGCGATTTTCTCCAGATGTTACGTGAATATGCGTTAGACTCCCTTAAAAAGTCCTCTGCCCAAGACCCCCCCCTAAGGTAGATGCCCCTCATTTAGGATTGACAGAACACAAATACGGGGGGGGGAGTTAAAGTGATATATTACAATTATTTAACCACTAAGTGAATTATTAAATGTTTTAGCAAGATTTCTTTTTAATATGAACTCATATTATCATTTTTAAGTTCTTTTTAAAAATCCGAATAGTTCGTTTCTCCGGACAGGGTTACAATTAATCCGGATGATCCATGTATTTGATCTTTTCCGTACGAAGAACAGGTACACACCGATTATTCCTGTGTTTTCCTTATATATAAACCAAATACTATTCACAAGAAATATGTTTTTTACCCCAAAATTTGAAATAAACTAAATAATAATTAGTATTACTAATTATACTAATACAGCTTCAACTTTTTAAATTATTATTAGATATTGATAATTATTACACTTCTCAAAACAGACAGAATGATACACAAATCTACGTTCTCTTATTAACCTGATAGATAATAAAATCATTAAATGTTTGATAATTTCGTACTTTTGATACGAATTGTCAAACAGTGTAATGTTTTAAAAATGAATCATTTAACTGCTGGATCAACATAATTAAAGTTCACGGGAGACGCCAGTTTTCAAGTCACTGCCAGAAAGTTAACTTCTTTGCGACACAAAGAAGGAATAAATTGTTTTTACATATCGGTTTCATTTATAATTTTAGTATCATTAATTTTGTCATTGAAACAGCTACAATATGAAGAAAAATATTTTTGATTGTTTTCAAGCTACGCCTTGGAGGGTCTATGTAAAATATGCTTAAAAATGACGACATTAAATGAAGGTTAAAGAAAAATCCAAAAATGATAAACTAAAATCAATTTTCAAATCTTAAAAAAAAGTTGCTAGTTAAAGTATCCATATTTAATGAAATTGATCTTCAGTGTTTTTGTTTTTGTGATCATTGTTAACATGTTTTTCTGTGATTGATATGAACAAATTTTATCTGTTTTAACTCTAAGCTCTGAGCAGAGGCGGCGTGGCACGGTAAGCAAGGTCTGGGTGCCATCGTCGAAAGGGGGGCCATTTTGAACTAAAACTGGGAAAATCTTGATCTAGAGCACTGGTTCCCAAACTTTTTTGTCCTCTTCAAAAAAACTTCAACTAGATTTTTTTTTTCTCGACCCACTACTACATAACGATAACCAATATAAGCTATATAAAATAGTATAGTTTACTACATATATAAAATACTAAAGTTTAATTTTTCCCACCCTTTTCGACCCACCAAAATTGCTCCCGTGACCCAACAATGGGTCGCGGACCATAGTTTGGGAACCACTGCTCTATAGAGCACAAAAGGGGCGCCTTTTTTACGTTTGCAGATGGGCACCATGGGGGGGGGGGGGTATGTCCGACAAACGTCAATCGGTTCAAACCCTATCCCCGTTTGCATGCCCAGAAATACGATTCACTTCCGATAGCAGAGTGCTACTTTCGGTTTCAAATATCTCCGGCTGACTAATATTAAAATGTCTGTATCTGAAGTACTATACGCTAAATAGAAACAAATTCCTCAAACGTATTTCGAAGGCAGAAATATTACGCTTTAAGACACATATGGGCAATGGCGGGCCCGCGGACCGGATGTGGCCTGCCACGTCTTTTGATCCGGCCCGCGGAACATTTGAAAACTCCGTATAAACCATTCAATATCCGATATAAATCCCAATTATACAGCCCGCCACTTTCTCTAAAATCCGCAAGTTTGGCCCGCGACTTCGCTAACATCCTAAAGTTTGGCTCACAACTTTTTAAATGTTGCCCATACCTGCTTTAAAACTTTAAAGGTCGTCATCCCCTGAAATATCAAACGATGCCAAGGACCGTCTCCTCCATCAATTTGTCATCCATTTCTATATCTTACCCAAGCCGAATCAGCTGTCCGTGCGCCAATTTTTTTAAATAAAAATTTAAAGCATGTCTCTTAAGAGTGAAAACTATACCAAGAGCTAGACTTTCTCCAACGATATCAAAAGCTTATATATACAGTAGAATCTCCCTATAACGAAATTTTTCATGGAAACATAACTTTAAGGCTTAAATAACACTATAAACATTCTCCATATAACGAAGAGCTTATCTTTCCATAGGGAATATTTCAGATTTACCTTTGATTTTTTTTTTGTTGTTAGTTTTGAAGAAAATTTTAATTTTTGAACAGACCATTTAGTGGAAGAGTAACAGATGATAAAAATGGAGGCCAGGAAAGTGAAACTGTCTCCGATAATGAAGACACTGCATCAGCGCCCGATTATGACCAACAGAGGCACCGGGCATTGATAGATTTGGGGGCCCCCAAACTATGAAATTTATTATATTTTTCATAAAATTTGTATATAAAAAAGAATATTTCAGAAAAAATATTTAAAACTTTGCCTGGGCAAAGTCCCGATTTTTCCATATAATAATAAGGCCCTGCGCTTCACGACCAAAACCACATCATACTTTAATGCTTCAACCTCTCAAAACCATTAAAAAGCATTTCTAAATGGCAGAAAATGTGCCTCACTATTTTCAGCACTTTTAAAATGTGTATATTCTTATGAAATTTAAAATCACAGAATGCAATACAATGTAAGATAACGGAATTTTGAAATGCATTACATATTTTATTCTCTAAATTCGTGGATTGTCTTTACTTTTGAACATTTCATGTATACAATGAAAAGTAAGAAACCGTAAGTTTAACATATTTATATTAAATACCAATTTATTTTTAATTGACATTACTAATTTAATACTTTTAAACATCGAATTAACTAAAAAGTTTGTAATATCTGCTGAAGTAGCTGCAAAAATAAAACGACCCCTCTCATCTCATTACCAAAATAAAGATTCCAGAATGGTGCTGCGCCTGCATGGTTTTCTTCTGAAAAGCGAAGTATCGGTTGAAAAGTATCGGTGAAAATGGATGAAAGCAACAGAAACCGATACTTTCCCGATACTTTTAGAATCGAAAGAACCGATACCGATACCTAAAAAAATAGGAGGTATCGGCGCCGATACTATTGGTCGATCCCTAATTAATCTAAATGCCTATTTAAAATTAATTATATTAAAATATAACAATTATACTAGCACATAAGTTGTGCTCACTAAGAATAATTAGTTTAATACCATTTATATAATACAAATTTATAAATTTAATGTATACAATATTATATATATAAATTGTATATATCAGTGGCACAGCCAGAAATTTATTGTGTGTGTGTGTGTGTGGGGGGGGGGGTTATAACTACTGCAACTCACAAATATGTATACGTGTGTGTGTGATACGGGAGTGAAGAATATACTTTTTGTATGACAAAGAATATACTTCTTGTATGACAAAAAATATTCCTCATTGGAGGGGGTTGTGACTCCCCTATCCTCCTTGGCTACGCCACTGATATATGTAATTAGTGAATAATATTCTGCAGTTTTTCAAAAATTTCAAACTAAAGTATGGGTAAACATTTCCTAGAAGAAACATCAAGTTTATTTTTGGTTTAATCTAAATATCTAAATTGAAAAGGCTTTAAGGAATAGCCAATAGCATAGCAATTTCACTCATTTAGACTAAAGAGATAAAGATCAGATCGTTTTAACTATCAGTATACTAAAGTTTTCCATTCAAAATAGAATTAGTAAAAAATTTTGGGACTTGAATGCTATGAGTAAGCACATCCTTACAAAGTACATAATGGTCTTACTTCTTAAAAATAAATAAACCTGATAGATGTAAACAAAGTAAGCATTTTTTACTGATTATAGTGCTTCATTTTTCTAAATATTAATTGATTAATTAATTGCAGATATTAAAGAACAAGCTATTTTGCAATAAAGTAAAACACTTAAAAGTGTTGTTTATTTTTTCCACTCAATATTTGAGGTTTTTGACATGATGGTTTAAACCATGGTTAAAACTGTCAAAAACTGTCATGCATCCTTTCATCTGCATCAGATTCTTCATCAGACTCTATACTGGGTGTGGGAGAGGAACTCGGGAGACTTTTGTCTTCGACCGATTCTCGACTCTCTTCACCAATTTGAGAAAAGCTAGAATCATCTTTGGGCGCCAGCACCGCTCCACTGTCATTTTCCGAAACTTTTGGAAAAGACACGTTACAGGTTTCTATCACTCTTTTCTCCTCCGGGATCCAAATTCTATACCCTTTGGTACTAAAAGCGTATCCAACTAAAATGCCTACTTTGGCTTTCGGGTCAAGCTTCCCTCTCAAGGGTCGAGGAGTACCAACGTAAACTTTTGATCCGAATTTTCGAAGGTGTCTTACTGAAGGTTTGATTCCTTTAAACAACTCAATAGGGGTTTTTGACTGTTCTGAATGGCATAGCCGGTTCCACACATGAACAAAGAATAACACGGCCTCTGGCCAAAAGCTTTTTTCAAGACCACTTTCTGAGAGAATGGTCCTGGCTCCGTCTACAACAGTTTGGTTGAGTCGTTCAGCCGATCCATTTTGCTCGGGCGTGTAAATGTTTGTGTGTTCATGATTTATGCCCTTTTCAATGCAAAAGTCTTCAAAGTAATTACTGGTAAACTCACCCCCATTGTCGGTTTTTACAGCTTTAACTTTTAACCCAAGTGATCTTTTGGCACGGGAAACATATCTAGTAAATATGTCAAAAACGTCTGATTTTTCCTTCATAGGATTAATGGTCATATATTTAGAGAATTCATCGATAATTGACAGATAGTATCTTTCCCCACGTTTGCCTACCACATTTGATGGACCCCAAACGTCCAAACAGATTAGATCTAATGGACCTCTCACTTTGCTCCCACTAACGGACTTAAATGATACCCGCCTGTGTTTATTTAATTTGCAAAGTTCACATGAAAATTCTGGGTGTTTTTTTAGGTTAGGCAAACCTTTAACAGCATTTAGAGTACTAGTTTTTGTGATGAAATCTACACCTGCATGACCGAAACGTGCATGCCATGATTCGAGTTCTCTCAGGTTATTTTTGCTTATTGCATTACAAGCTGGCTTAACTGGACTGGGGTATACGTGATACAAGCCACGTTCGAGTTTAGCAGAAAATACAAAGAATTTTTTCTTAAAGACTTTAATTTTTCCATTTCCCCCTACAAATTTAAAACCGTTCTGATCGAGCATGGGGCCTGATAGTAAATTTCTCCTTAATTTTGGAGAGAAAAAGACATTTTTCAAAACACATTCATTTTTACCGAATTTAAGTTTTACATCCCCTTTTCCATTAATTGGAAACTCTAGATCCTCCAGAGCGAGCACCATATTTTCATTCTCAACAGTCACAAAATTAGAGAAGATGCTGCGATCATTACAGAAATGGTGGCTGGCGGCCGAATCCAAAATCCACGTATGGTTGTCGACATTACAATTTAGATTGGCCTCTGCCACAAAAAAACTTATATTGTTACCTTTAATGGTCTTGGGGATAGTGTTCTTATTCGACTGGTTACCTGGGTTCTGGCGTCTACCTCGGGACCTTTGCCGCTCGGTTTCTGCTGGGCTGGATGTTGATTTGGAGACTCTGCACGCACCCGGACTGTAAGATCTGTTCCTGGGACGGCTAGGAGACCTTGGACGGACACGACAGTTCCTTTGGAAATGTCCCAGACGACCGCACCGGAAACACCTTGCCTGGTTTCCCTGGACACTAAAGGCTTCCTTCGTTGACGTCTTTCTATCGGAGTCACGGAGGTTTAGTCAAGTCTCTTCCGCCACAACTTCCAAGACGATGTCTTTAAACACAAATCTTTCACTGTCCCATCGTAGAACACTTTGGACAATTGAATCAAATTTTGACGGCAGATTTCTAAGAAATTGGTATGACAGAAAAACTTCATCGAGAGATTTTCCGCTGTCCTTGAGCTGGTTGGCCAAGCTCTGGATCCGTGAGGCAAAAAGATTGACGTTCTCATTCGGCTGAATTCTACTTTGCATCAATTCACTGAAGATCTGCATGTGATGACTGCGGTTGTCAGGCTTGAAATTTTTTCTTAACAGGTCCCAAACTTCACACGGGTCATCTAAATCACCGATAATTTGTCGGAAATCACTGTGCACATTGAGGTACAGCATAGATAATGCAAGCCTTTTTCGGACGTTAAATGCCTCTACATCCTTTTCTGTGACAGCGCCCTCTTTGATCACCGGGCTTTTCTCCCTACCGCACACAATTTCATAGCAATTTTTCTCCAAGAGTAAGAACTTCATATCAACACACCATGAGGAGTAATTTGTAGCATTTAACTTCTCGGTTTGGTAGAAAGTTGAGATTCCTGGTGAATTAGCCATCTTTCTCAAAAATTTCAAAAAATTTTTCAAAAATTCTAAGTTTCAAAGAAATGTACTAAATTTCAACTTCAAAAATGTCAAATTTCAAAGACAAAAAAAATTTCAAGGGTTAACTTCAAAAAACTCAATTTTTAAACTTCAAAAGCATCAAAAATTTCAGCATTAAACTTCAAAAACCTCAAAAATTTCAGCTTTAAACTTCAAAAATTTCGACTTTAAACTTCAAAATCATCAAAAATTTCAACTTTAAACTTCAAATTGAACTTAGATTCAGAATCATCTCTAATTTCAGGATAAACATCGAAGACTTCCGGAGATTTCAGGGTAAGCTTTAAACCTCTTTAAAGAATTTCTCCAAATATTACAGTTGCCCCTCCATCTCGGCACTGGGGGTTTCCATTCAATATCTTCAGTCACGGGCTTTCACTCTACAACGCAAGCCCATAACCCTTATTGTTCCCGCAAGTGCCGACAATCCAGGTTAAATTTGGAAATGACAACACCCGGGAAACAAAATTGGTGTTGAGAAGTGGTTGGCCATGAGTGAAGAGTGTTATGGAAACAAGGATAGCAACTGATTTGAGAGACATCTACTTTTATTTATAGCAGCCTGGCACAGAAATTTATCACAGTCAGCAATTACTTGTAGAACAGGATTTCATTGCAAAAGAACTATTAAATATCACAGCTATGCTTTATCACAGCTAGGCACAGGTATATATCACAGTCTGAAGAAACTCATAAGTACTGGCAAAAATGGTTTAATGAATTTAAACTTCACAAGCCGTTTAGATTTCAATTTCAAAAGCTGCTTTACCTTGAAGAGAACAAGTCCACAGGGAAAACTTCAGATCCTTAAGATATGTAAAAATTACGATGAAATACGATGTTCTGTATGACGACACTTCAAACAGAAATTCTAACTTCTATTTCACTTTAAAAACAGGTTAAAAAAAATCGGCATTAAATGTTGATTAAAATGTACTATCATTTTAAAGATTACATAGAAGCAGGTTTAGCTGGCTAAAAATAACATATCTGGAGCTTAAAGAGCATTACCGCTCGCCAAAACGTCTGTCAGCTGTTAATACAGCCTTGACTGTCTAATTGCTTAACGGCGACGATCTGCCATGATCGGCCTAACTGCCTCGACTGCTGTCGGTCTGCTTAACTGCTTATCTGCTACGATTACGGCGAAAGCTCCTCCTTTTATTTGTCACTGCCGACTGCGCATCTCATTTCTGAGTTATTCTCCGGCTGCGCGGTTGAACGGCGTTTACCGGGCTTCGGGAGCGCATCGGTGATTGGATGAACAGCTTGAAACAGTTTTCTCCGGGCGATACTCACTTCGCCAACCAACCATTACGCCCGTCCAAGATGGCGGCTGTTGACGAACTGGAGATCAGAGCCGTGCGTCTTAAACGATTGTTGACGTAAGCCACGGTTAAAGCGAGGTTTAAATTTAACAAAAAGTTATTCCTTTAAGTTCATTTAGCATTTGAATTAAACTGCTTGTCTTTGGGAATTTATTTAATTAACTTTAAGTTGTTGAAACTTTATCTTAACCTTTTATTGTGGCACTTAAAGTTGGAGAGTTTCACAATTCAGGTAAGTCAGAAATTAAATACACATAAGAGTTGGGATATTTATTGTTCACAAATAACCATTGAGAACATGAAAAATGAACCGAACTTGGTGATATTTTTATTATTTTACGATAAATCGAAAAAGGTATTTACGTATTATCCCGGCGGTCATTAACGCCAAACTATTTTTTCCTCAAATTTTCTGGCGAATTGTTGGCAATCGTATTCCGAACCATCAATAATTTCATGTGTACGGCATTTATCTTGGCGAAAAAGTTTCTCGTCTTGGCGGATCGCCGGGATAATATGTAAGTACCTCGAAATATGTCTAATGTGATTATATTAAGCTATGACAATTTCTTTGGGATTTTTGAAAATTCGTTACTCGCACTGTAATTAACCGATTTATTGTATTGTGTTTTGTTAAGGACTACCTGCCTAAGAGTAGGAGGGGTCTCCGACCGACGAAAATCTGTTAATGCATTAGAATCCAAAACGGGTTATCGGATTTACACGGAACAAAATTGCAAACTTTGATTCTTTAGCCGTGGAAAATTAATTTGAAACTGTTAACCCTTAAAAGAGTAAATTTCTCGCTCTCTGTGTTCGTCCGATACAGTTATGTTGTATAAAAGGATTATTTATCTATTTTTAACTTACCAGCAAGTTTAAGAGGTCCTTATGATTTCGGTTATTTGTCTGTTGGGATGTCCACCCATCCAGTGTTTTAACTGCTGTGGATATACATCGATTTGTGCGAAATTTATGTTTTTTCTAAGTACAGTACCATGTACCATATTGAAAATGGTGTATGTAGCATTTATAGTTCTTTCACAGGAGAAAAAATCCAATGTATAGCACAGTCTAAAACAGAACTAAAAAATTAGGGGGGGGGGAGGTTCAGAGGGGTCTCCCCCTGTATCTGTTGATACATGAATGACTGTATCAACAGTCATTCTTGAAAACATATTTTAGAGATATTCGATTTTTGAAAGAAAACAAAGTTGGCATATATATTACTAAGGCTCTCAAAATGATACTCTCCATAGAGAATAACGTCCGTATTACGAATAGTTCTTCTACAGGAGCACTCAAAAGAATTCTCATACATTACAGTCTGTGTCATTTGAGAGACACTAATACATTTCAAGCACAAGACAATGAGTATAAAATTTTTATCTTCTTCAGTTAAAAGGTAAAAAAAATTAAAGGTCTTTTACAGGGTCTCGTAAAATCGCATTTATAGTGATAATACAACATTTTTTTATCTACGAAATCTCACCAGTTTTAAGGAAAATACATTGCAAATTTGTCGCCAAAATATTTTTGTATTGGAAAGTGTTTTATAATCTATGAGCTTGGCATGATTTATCTTTCTTGATATTTTAAGGGAACAGATAAATCTTGTAATTTTTTTTCTTTCGTTTTTTTTTTTTTTTTTTTTTTTTTTTTTTTAGATAAGACAATTTCTGAAGCTCTATATAATGGAACTGTAAATCAGTTGTAGACAACTCATTGAAAGAATATATGTATAACTCGGCTGTTCGAGCCACGTCAGGGGGAGACCCCCCCCCTCATTTTTTAGTTTCATGATTGCCATATTAAAACGATATTAATGGACTATGCCATTTTATCTCTCATCTATCGCGTATTTCGCCTGGTAACCCTATGTTGAAATTTTTATGATTGTAACCTATTTATAGAAAATACATGTGATGCACATTCTACAGCTTACGAAATAGTGTAGCAATAGATTAAAGCTGTTGTGAACTAATAGTATTTAAACATATGTAAAATATACCTGTGATGCCTATTCTACAGCTTACGAAATAGTGTAACAATAGATTAAAGCTGTTGTGAACTAATAGTATTTAAATAAACGGATGAAATTTTTAAACAATCATTTTATCAAATAAATGCAACCTTAAGGAGCTTATAGAAATCGGTGGTTTACTTCAGGGGGGGGAATTTGGGATATATCCCCCCCCCCCCGAAATTTTTGGATTAGTGATGAAATTTCGTCTATTAATACACATATAAGTTCATATCCCCCCCTCCGAAAAATTTTCCAGGCGCATACCCCCCCGAAAATTTTTCCTGGCTACGCGCCTGGTTTACGTAACACATACTAACATTTTCAGCGGACATTTATTCTTACTTTTATGTCGCGTTTTCGTAACGCATTTTCGTGTCTCATTTTTATGTCACATTTTCAAAAGGGGGTGAGAGATAAAATGACATAGTCATTAATATATTTAATGTGGCTGTTGCATGCCTGCATTATTTAGTCAACTGACTACCTAGGCGAAACTGAATGAGTATTTTAAAGTCAGCAATAAGGACACACACAAGAGTATATTTAACAATACTGTGGAACAAAAAACACAGTTCTGAGAAAAAAATTTCAGGGAGCATCCAAAAGGGCGGAAATAAAAGAAAGACAGAAAGAAAGGCTGTATCATTATCTTTTTGTTGACTAAAAGCGAAACTCGGACAAACGGAGGAGGGGTTATCCAGATCCTTGCACCACCCACCTATGGCCTTTAGAAAATGGATTCCTTATCAATAATGTTACATTTTTTTCTTTATTTGAAGAATGATTCCAGAAATAAACAAAATATAGAAAGGAAACTAAGTGCCGAAACAAAAGAACAGATTCAGGGTCTGATCAAGGGCGGATTAAAGGGAGGGGGTCGGAGGAGGCGACTGCCCCTCCTGAGAAAAATGAAATTAATGTAAACAATCCCAACTTACTTCCATAAAATTTATATATATGTACGTGAATCTTCCATCCAAGCCTCCACCCACAAAATTGTATTAATCCGTCAGTGGGCCGGATTATTCATTAGGCTGTAGTCTATCTGTCCCGATCATTTCAGGGACTTTTCAGTAAGAAGTCGTATGAACTTTTTAATGAAGTTGTAATCAAACTTTTCAAAATGACTCAATAGAACGGAAATATTTGTGGCTATTTCTGAAGATGTTCTCTGGAACGCGAGTTGACCTTCTGCATTTCCCCGAGAGCTCTGATCCAAAGGATTAAAGGTGGATTCATATCTGCCGCGCCGCATCGCAACCATGCCGTACTGTTTCGCCGTTTCGGACCGTTGGCTGTCCTCGCGGCGAGCTTGCCTTGCCGCAAGTAAATACACCAATGCTCTTAAGTAATTGGCTGTAGCTGTGAAAGCTCTTCAAAAATTGGCTGTAGCTTTGCGGTCGCTGCGGAATATCTGTTCTTGTTGGAGCTAAATAATTTTTATTAAACTAAATATATTTAACTGAATTCAAATTTAAGATGCTAAAAATTTATTTTGCCCAATTGTTTTCCCCTGGCCTTGCATCAGCCATCTATTTCATAAAGTTTTTTTCATGTGCCAATTAGGCTTAAGTTTTGTTTATGTTATTCACCCATGGGTTAAACCTATCTTAATTGTATGAAAGTTCAACTAAAAGTAATTAATATCAGTTTAAAAATAAAATTCAAATGGTTTTAAACTTCTTCATAACCCTAAATAGTAGTATCTCTAATAAGTTAAAAATGTAAACAAAATAAAACCCCTACTTATTGCAAAAAAAAATTAATTAAATAAATAAAATTGAAATAATATACTTTTTATTCATTGAAGACCCAAGACAACTTCAAAGTAAAGTTTAAAAACCTAAGCTCAAGATTTAATAAAGTTGTTGTGTTTAGTTGTTGACTACTGCTGCTGGATGGAAATAGCCTCTGAACTATGGCCCAGTAGTTTAATGATATCATGCTTCCTGAAAAATAAGGGTCTTCCTTTTGACAAATAGATGCTTAGGTTCTCTAAAGAATCATGGGGGTAAGAGAATTAGTTCTGGTTAGGCTAGGACTTTTAACTAATGTTTAAACCATGGGTGAAGAGTGAAAAGCCTGAAGTGAAAGGCAATTTTCTGAGGTTGTTTTCAATATGCAAATTTATTGAACCTTTATTTTATGCAAATGTTGCATACTTTTTTTTTCCTGTAACTGTAAAATTAACCTGTTTTTTATAGTATATAAAGTGTCTGCTTTATGAGAAAACACACAGGCCAAGCTGCTGATACAGCTAGAAGGTTTCCCTAGTCATGGGAAGGGCATGATGTATTTCTGCCAGATATTTTATAAAAGGCTTGCATTGGAACTGGAAATTTTTCCATTTATAAAAGGAAGCCTTTTTCCAGATGGCCTGGTTTATCTTAAAATCTGAAATTGTTTTTAAATTTTTTTGTTTTGTAAGTGTTCTTTTTGTGCAATGTTTAAATAAATTTAAGTAGAGAAAATATAAAGTGTCGTCAATTTTTTAAGCCTTCACCTCTAGTGGTGCAACTGAAACTGTGGGTCATTTTTATGACATACTTGGCATTTCATCCACGGACCCAACAGTGGTAGCAGAGCGTGGTTTTGCTCAGCCACCTGGGGTGAAGAAGACTTAAGAAATATGGTTTCTACTAGTGAACCCATAGGAACTGTAATGGCCTTTCCAAAGCTAAACCGGGATAATTTCAAGCTATGGAAATATAGCATCAATATGTACCTAGCAGGCCAAGATCTGTCTGAATATTGTTCAGAGTCTCTAGTGGAGGAAGTCACCAAAGCAGCCAAGGATGTATCTGGCACCACTTCAGAAGTTAAGGATTTGAAGAAGGAAAAGAAAGCTTTGGCCATCATCTGCCTTAGTATAGAAGAAAACTTAAAAAGCCTGCTTTATGAAGCCAAAACTCCAGCTGAAGCATGGGTGCTGTTAAAATCAGCATTCGAGCCCTGTAGTCGAGTTAGAATAGCTGCTCTTAGAAGAACTTTCTTTCAAATTCAGTATGAAAAGTCTGACAGCAAGGACAATTACATTGGTAAAGTTTTGGAAGCTGCGAAAGACCTAAAATTGGCAGGGAAGGATATTGCTGATGATGAAATCGCTTTCCAGCTGTTGGACAATCTGCCAAATAGCTATGAAAATTTAGTCGTCCAACTGTACAGGCTACCTGATGAAGAATTTACAACTTCAGAAATTAGAAAACAGCTGCTGGCCGAAGCTGATCATCAAAAATGCAAGGTAACGGAGACTGTTAATCATCAAGCTCTGGTCTCCGTGAAAAAGAGGAATACCTGGCCCAGAAAAGAAATAATATGCTACCAGTGTGGGAAGCCTGGGCATTTAAAGAGGAGTTGTTTTCAACTAAAGAATCGACCACCCCAGAAAAAGGACTTTCAACAAAGGAAATTCTCAAACAAGTTTATTCATCAGGGTCCCCAAAAGCAGACTGAAGGAGACAAGCAAGCACATTTTGCAGCCCTCCTAAGTGAATCGCCCTCTTTAGAAGTTGTGTTAGACAGTGCTGCAACATGTCATTTCATCACTAGAAAAAATGCGTTCCAGAACCTGGAGCCTATGAACAGCAGTGCCGCAACAGCAGAAGGATCTACAAGAATACTGGGGGTTGGTGATGTCAGTCTTCAAATCCCTTCAGGTACTGTTACTTACAATTTGACTTTAAAAAATGCTTATTATGCACCTGATATGTGCAAAAACTTGGTTTCAGTCAGATATTTATGTGAGGAGGGTTTTAAAGTGAATTTTTCTAATGATAAAGGAAGTGTCTGTAATGAAAAGGGTGAGGTTGTGTTTTTTGCCCCTCTCAAGGACAGATTTTATTCAATTTTAACAAGTTATGTAAATAATGATTCAGCAGATGGAGCTTTTATTACAAATAAAAATTTAATGTTATGGCATTCTAGATTTGGCCATTATAATAGTAAAACTCTTGTGGAATTTTCAAAATCTTCAAATGTTATAGGTTTAAATAAATTAGAAAGTAAGGCTGAGGAATGTGAATTTTGCAACCTTGTCAAGAGCACTAGAGCGAGTCACCCAGAAATGGATAGGATCCAAACTTCTGAAATTCTTGAACTTTTACATTTGGACCTTTGGGGCCCTTCCCCTGTCCCTTCTTTGGGTAATGCTAGATATTTTATGTCTATAGTAGATGATTTCTCAAGATATTCATTTGTGTACACCCTTCAAACAAAAGATGAAGCTCTAAAATTTTTTAAATGGTATAAATCCTTTGTAGAAAAACAGAAAGGTAAGAAGATAAAAGCAATTAGAACCGACCAGGGAGGAGAGTTTATCTCAAATGAATTCGAGGAATTTTTAAGAGAGCAGGGAATAAGGCATGAAAAAACTAACCCATATTCGCCCCAAATGAATGGGATTGCCGAGAGGCTTAACAGAAGTTTATTGGATGGTGTTCGTTCTGTATTATTCCAAACTGAATTGCCCCATTCACTTTGGGAAGAATTAGTGTTAACACAGAATTATCTTAAAAATAGATTCCCACATAAAAAGTTAAATGGTAAAGCCCCTTTAAATATTTGGATAAATAAAACATTCTCAGTGAAACACTTAAAAATTATAGGTAGTAAAGTTTGTGCCCATATTCCTAAACATAAAAGCAAATTTGATAAAAGAGCCCGGAAGGGAATTTTGATAGGGTATGCTTCCAGCACAAAGGGATACAGAATATGGTACCCGGGGACAACTTCAGTTGAAGAAACTAAGCATTTAAAAATAAATGAGAATGATTTCAAATTTGAAACTGAAAACAAAGATTTTAGTACAGTTGATATAAATTTATTTAATGATTTTAAAAACTTTGATAGTGATTCACTGAATTTACCTAGTCATGATTCAACCCAATTATCACCTCCTAAAATTGATTGGAAGAGGGTAGAAATACCAAGAAGGAGGGGGAAAACAAAAGGCCGTATAGATATTTATTACTATCCAGAAAAAGGGGTCAGGCTGCGAAGTAAAAAAGAAGTAGAAGAATATTGTAAGGAAAGGGACATACCATATGACCCCAAAGACTTTAGTTGGACACCCCAAATGAAAGTAACATTCAGTGATAGTAGTGTGGATGAGGATGAATCTGAGGAAACTAAATCTGAAGGCGAGGCACTTTGTGCAGATATAAAAATTCCAAAAACTTTTAAGGAATCCCAGGGTCTACCAGAAAAACAAAAATGGCACGAGGCCATGAAAACAGAAATAGAGACTTTAAAGAAAAGGGAAGTTTTTGAACTAGTTCCCAGACCTGACCAAGCTAGAGTATTGGGCAGCTAGTGGTTCTTTACAGTTAAAGAAAGTGAGTCTCAAAAGGTTAAAGTCTTTAAAGCGCGCCTTGTAGCTCAGGGATTCCGACAAATAGGAGGGATCAATTATTTTGACACTTTTCCACCTGTAATTTCATTTTCCCTGGTCAGGGTTTTCTTTGTCATTTTTAGTATATACAAAAATTGGATAACTTTACATTTGGACATAAAGTGTGCATATCTTTATGCACCACTAAATGAATTGATTTACATTGAGCAGCCTGAAGGATTCCTTGAGAGAGGTAAAGAATCTTGTGTAATGAAATTGGTTAAAGCCCTTTATTGGCTTCATCAAGCAGGTAGAGAATGGTTTTTAGAATTGGACTGTACGTTCAAAGAATTGGGTTTAATAAAAATGGGTAGTTGTAACTGCTTATACATGTATAAATTTAAAGTAATTCTACTAGTATATGTAGATGATTTTGCAATCTTTGCTGAAAATAACAAAATTTTAAATGAAGTGGTAAATCTCATTAAATCAAAATTTGAAATTAAAATTCTAGGAAAAATTAAAAACTTTTTGGGTGTTGAATTTGAAGAAGTAAATGGACGGGTTCTTATGCACCAACAAAAATATATTGAAAAATTAACAGAAGTTTTTAAAGATATCCCCAGGGTTAAATGCAAATTACCGCTTTCTCCGGGTGCAATGTTAAATAAAACTTCTGAAGCAGTAAACATTGATGTTCCTTATCGAGAATTAGTTGGCTGCCTTTTGTACCTTGCTTCAAGAACCCGACCTGATATTCAATACTCTGTAATAGCGCTGTCCCAATTTTCAAGTGCACCCTCGTGGACACATTGGAAATACTTATGTCAAATTTTCCAATATGTAGTTAATACTAAACATTTTTCAATAAATTTATCTAGAATTTCAAACAATCATTTAAAAGTTTATTCAGATGCCAGTTGGGCTTCAGACTTAATTAGCAGAAAGTCAATTAGTGGTTATGTTCTCCTGCTTGATGAAGTACCAGTCATTTGGAATTCGTCCAAACAAAAATGTACTGCCCTATCTAGTATGGAGGCAGAATACATTGCTTTATCAGATGCTATTAAAGAAATGTGTTGGTTACTAAGAATATTGGATGAATTAGAAGTCTTAAATCTAAAAATGGAAAAACCACTTGTTTACTGTGACAACCAAAGTACTCTGTTTTTTTCAAAAAATAATGTAGAAAATTCAAGAACAAAATATATTGATACAAGGACTTTTTATGTGAATGAAAATTTAGACAAATTTCAACTTAAACATGTGTCAGGAAAGGCCAATGTGGCTGACATTTTTACAAAGGCTTTGCCCTTTGATGTGTTTTCATTCTATTGTGAATGGTTATTTGGCTAATGCAGGGCCTGGGGGAAAGGGGGGCATTTTGTTGGAGCTAAATAATTTTTATTAAACTAAATATATTTAACTGAATTCAAATTTAAAATGCTAAAAATTTATTTTGCCCAATTGTTTTCCCCTGGCCTTGCATCAGCCATCTATTTCATAAAGTTTTTTTCATGTGCCAATTAGCCTTAAGTTTTGTTTATGTTATTCACCCATGGGTTAAACCTATCTTAATTGTATGAAAGTTCAACTAAAAGTAATTAATATCAGTTTAAAAATAAAATTCAAATGGTTTTAAACTTCTTCATAACCCTAAATAGTAGTATCTCTAATAAGTTAAAAATGTAAACAAAATAAAACCCCTACTTATTGAAAAAAAAAAATTAATTAAATAAATAAAATTGAAATAATATACTTTTTATTCATTGAAGACCCAAGACAACTTCAAAGTAAAGTTTAAAAACCTAAGCTCAAGATTTAATAAAGTTGTTGTGTTTAGTTGTTGACTACTGCTGCTGGATGGAAATAGCCTCTGAACTATGGCCCAGTAGTTTAATGATATCATGCTTCCTGAAAAATAAGGGTCTTCCTTTTGACAAATAGATGCTTAGGTTCTCTAAAGAATCATGGGGGTAAGAGAATTAGTTCTGGTTAGGCTAGGACTTTTAACTAATGTTTAAACCATGGGTGAAGAGTGAAAAGCCTGAAGTGAAAGGCAATTTTCTGAGGTTGTTTTCAATATGCAAATTTATTGAACCTTTATTTTATGCAAATGTTGCATACTTTTTTTTTCCTGTAACTGTAAAATTAACCTGTTTTTTATAGTATATAAAGTGTCTGCTTTATGAGAAAACACACAGGCCAAGCTGCTGATACAGCTAGAAGGTTTCCCTAGTCATGGGAAGGGCATGATGTATTTCTGCCAGATATTTTATAAAAGGCTTGCATTGGAACTGGAAATTTTTCCATTTATAAAAGGAAGCCTTTTTCCAGATGGCCTGGTTTATCTTAAAATCTGAAATTGTTTTTAAATTTTTTTGTTTTGTAAGTGTTCTTTTTGTGCAATGTTTAAATAAATTTAAGTAGAGAAAATATAAAGTGTCGTCAATTTTTTAAGCCTTCACCTCTAGTGGTGCAACTGAAACTGTGGGTCATTTTTATGACATACTTGGCATTTCATCCACGGACCCAACAGTTCTCGCCAGATAATGCGCAAACCCTCGGCGCTCGCCGCGCGGGCGCCGTGTTGCTCCGCCACGTAACGTCATTGCGGCGTATTAGCGGTGCAGTACGGCCAGTATGAATCTGGCTTAAGATTGTAGGAAAAACGCGCCCCATAATAAAGATATTCCCTCACGAAACAATAATTTTTATTTAAATATTGGACATAAAGTTATTTTTCTTTGCAGTAAATATGAGAATGGTATTTTAAATGGATGTTGGGCAGCCCCAAAGTTCTTTTGTTTTAGCGGGTGGCTTTGGCGAAATTCGAAGGTGTACTAGGGTGTAATCCATCTTAGAAGGCTTTTGGTAGTTGGCTTACTTTGTTTTTACTTAATTATTTATTTTACATTTTACAATATTTAAACAAAAGCGAATTATTTTTTGAAACAATAATAATATATAGAATGTAAGTCCTTTTTTCATAATTGGGGAATCCACTATTACGATAAATTATCTTATTAATCTCGGAAATTAACCACGTTAGATATAAAAGAATTGATTTTTGGCCGGTAAAAACCACAGGTCAAGAGCGCGAATGCCAGTACGTTCGTTCAAATAAAATAATTAGAACCGGGAGGATCTTGGCACAAAGACAAGACGGTCGGGGTATCCGAGAAGCCATAACCCCAGGCAAACTGAAAACAAAGAGAATTTTCGGATACTCTTGATCCACAAAGAAACTCACAAATTACTTGTCACATTTAAGATTATTATATCTTGCAAAAACATTTGAACGTAATACGATAATGAATATTTTATCGGAATTTATTATTTATTTAGATTATTTAGAAAAGATACAATCTTCTTATAAAGATTTTTTTGAACAAAATATTTTATATCATTTTTACGAGGATAAGTTGAAAAGTTATGCACTTATGCTTGTAGAATGCTAACGAAATGACCTTTAGAAGTGTTCCAAGCGGTATGTGGAAGTAACAGTACCCCTGTACAAGCATGTGCTGTTTAAATGTCTTCCGTTCATGCCGTACATTTTGAATAGCGGAGGTATTATTGTGCTAGATCTATCTATCACCGGTTCGATTTCGTATGAATTAACCCATTAAATAACTTAACAGAAGTTAAAAATATGTAACATATTATTAGTATAGACCGTCATGAAAATGGAATAATTTTACAAGCATGTATTTTTATAGGGGAAAAATAGCGTTTAAAGGCACAGTTTAAAATGAAATTGATTTCAAATGTTCTAAAAATTTTACAGAAACTATTATTATTTTATGTGTGTAAACTTGTCTAGTTATATGTTTGCATCTGGGAAAGGTGGGAAGTGTTAGAAATTCCAAATATATATCCATGAACATTAACATTCATTAATAAAACCTGAGTTGTACGAATAAATAACTTTAAACATCGTCTGTCTCACTATCTATTTAGCCCCCCCCCCCAATTTATTTTTGAAGGGCATTTTTTCCACACACCAATTTACTTGGAGAAATTGATTGTCTAGTGTTGCTCATTTTGAATCAAGAAAATTCGCAAAAGTTGAGTTTTATTTTGTTTACAAATAGTTAGCATTAGTAATCCCATTAACCCATTTATGCCTAGCGTCCCTTTTTTGGGACGGCATTTTCGCTATTAGTCGAAAACGTTATTTATTTTTCCTAGCCTTTATTCATGAGCATCGAGCCTCAACTCTACAAAATATTTTAACATGACCAAGTAGGATGTTGATATTTCGATTTTTATGCATAATGATTTTAAAAGAAATCATCCCTTGTTCAAGAAGTTGACGTCAGAAATATATCTATTATTTCTGTTATCAGTAAAAATCGAAGAAAGTCGCAAAAATATCCAGGCACAAATGGGTTAACTAATTAAGTAGCACTAAACATAAATTATAATATAATTAGCACTATTTATTTTCTCGTTTAATTTATCTCTACTACTTTAACGTGAGTGTGAACTCCTCCCCCTATATATATATATGGGTGCGTCACTGAGCAGGGGGCCCCTTGGTAACATTTGCTACGGGCCCCGCGCTGTCTTAATCTGGCACTGGTATAGATATATATAATGTAGTAAGGTATTTTGGCGCCCCGTGCAATCGCACCATTCGCTCCACCCTAGGACGGGCCTTGCTCATCCCTGCTGAAAACATCAGAGGTTTCAAAAAATGCTATTCATAGTAATGTTTCTCAACTCTTTCATTTCTTGGTTTTTTAGCAATTTTGTACCCTCTAAACAGCTCTAGCTGAGTCTTGCCTATCTTCTCTATTCTTTTTTTTTTAAACAAATTTCAAAAATTATAGCTTTAAAATAAAACTAGATAAATTCCTCAGAATGAATAAGTGCAACCAATGTTTTCTATGTATTTAAGACCATATAAAAAAGATTGATAAAACCTTTAAAAGTATTTAAGTACGAACAGAAATGAGAAAAACGTTTCTCCTAGAGTTAATAATTACTCAAAAAAATATTTTGAATTGTTGTTCATATTTGCAGCTACGATTTTGTACCTAATAAATCAAGCTAAAATAAAAACAAAATATTTCAGGAGAAATTTTATGGATTATTTATCATATTTCATTTTATAGTGATAACGTCAAAATATGATTTTAAGCATCTTGAAGTAGATATATCGTTACTAATTTTGGGGTAAAAATTCATTTTCTGCACATCAAATAGTTAAATTTTGCCTTTTATTGCATCAAAATCGGTCAACTAGAATGCGAGATACGGAGTTTTGGGTTTCTGTATTGGTTTGAATAGCATTTTCTAGAAATCTTGAGAAATATTGGTTCTAGACCTTCAGTAACCTCACTTTAAGGGACTTATTTTTGGCACCAATATTTCATCAAAAGTCACCAAGCTTGGCAACATTTTCCCAATGGGGTTTGTAAAGTTGGTTTTTCTGCATTAACATAATACCCTAATATTTTTCTTCTATTATGCAATTATAATTGAGCCTGTTCTAGTAAATTCCATGGATGGATCTCTCTGGAACCTTCCACAGTGTTTGTCAAAGAATATAAAAGCAGCAGGCTCCCCCAGTTTGAGTCAGCATTCATCGAGCACTCTGAGTGAGTTTGCTATGTTACACTTTGTATTGACGCCATAGGAGCGGTATTTTTACTTGCTTTTCAAAGTTGATTTTTAAGTGCTATGTGTAAATTCTTCACTGCTGTGTCTTAAGGGATTATGTACGATATCCCTTGTATATTTCCACTGAATTTTGCCTGTGGAAGTGCTTTATTTTGTGTGAGAATTACAGCATTTGTGAAAGCTTCAGTACTAAGTGGACTCTTATAAAACAGCTACTGGCCATTAGTGCCTGTGAATTTTGTACAGCTAATTGTTCGACGGAGTCCTAGAAGCAATAAAGTTTGTGTTCCATCCTGACAAGTGGACTCTTCTCTAGAATGTTATACACCAACTGGACTTTAGAACGATGAACCCAGGAAACAAGCAGAGGTTTCTGCAACAATATTTTACCCTCTACCCTTAACCATTTAGAGGCAGAATTATGAAACAGATTGATTTTGCACTTAGATTTACTGAATTATATACACTTATAGGTCCCTTATAAATAATCAATAAAAATATTTCACAAAAAAAAAATTTTACATAGAAATCTTAGATGTTCCCAAATGGGAACATTGGCATTTGCAATTAACTTTTTATATATATTTTCTTTTATGAAAAACAAATGAATGAAAAAGGTTTTAAATAAAAAATTATGAAAATATTTGACAATTGTACAAAATTACCATTAAGTTTGTTTACTTACTACTTTGTTTGTTTGATTTTTACAACTAATTTCCATTTTATTTTCCATGATATGTGGGAAAGCATACTTTATGCATCCTCTTGTCACGTTCAGCACACATCTTGCAGCAGTTTTTTTTTTTTTTTTTGCAAAGAGCGCAATGTCTTTGTGATGCAGATGCAAGAAAATGGTTATCGGTTTTTCTAAGTTCACTTGGAGCATGTTTTTTTGGGCCTGGTTGAGATAAGAGTTTTAGTTTGAAGTGCAATAGGTTCATTGTTATGTCTTGGTGGAATTCTAAATGAGGTATTGATTTTTTTTCTCATGAATATCTCTATAAAGTAGCCAAGGTGCTATAGCAATTATATTTAGAGTGTTTGCAAACAAATTACAATACGACTTTTTCTTTTGGAGTTGCAATCTGTACGAAGAAAGAAGTTTATCCAGAACATCCACTCCATCCATTCCCTCATAGTAGAATTTTATAAGAGCAGGTTGCACAATATCAATTTTAAATTTTGGCTGATTTTGAATATCACTATGTATTCGAAATAGGCTCATGCGTTTGATGATTATAGGCAACTGTCGCAACTGGGTTGTCATTCCACTGGCAGGTGAATACAGTTCCATCACTTCAGTAATCCCTCGATCCTCTGGGCTCTTTGGCAATTCTTTTAATCTCTGGCAATGGACATTGCCCGATCTGGTTACTTCGGACTGTACCTGTAGTTCTAACTTCAGAATCAGCCAATTTTGATAGTAAATTATGAAATATAAAAAAAATTATCAAAATAGATCTTGTGCCTGCTTGGATCTGTAATTTCAGAGAGTAGCTGTGTTACAACATCTTCACCTAGGGCCATTTCAGTTGGTTCATTTCTCTTTCCAAAATAAATTTTCATCACATATGGATATCCCGATGATGAACATAACATCCATATTTTAAAGCCAAATCTTACAGGTTTACCTTTTATGAACATTTTACAAGTGTGACGGCCATAATAAGGTACCATCGATTCATCAATGCTAAATTTCTTGTGAAAAGTACCAAACTGACAAATTTTTCCCCAGTTCTTCATAAATTGGAGCTATTTCTCCAAGTTTAACATCCAACTTCAATTTAGTGTTATTTATGTGAAAAAACATTTTTATCATGCGAAATTGGTTTCTTGACATGACTGTTGAAATAGTGTCAACTTTCATGTCTTCAGCTGTACTCCAATAAAAATTTTCCTTTGGCACCCAGTGGTAACCACTCAAGAGGAGCAGCCCAATGAACTGGGAAATATCTGAGCCATCAACAGTAATTATATCTCCTTTCTGACTTGCGTAAAGTTTTGTCATAGATGCTTATGTTTGAATATATTCTTCAGGCAGTAATTTATGAAAAATTTCAATCATTGTAAATCTTGTAACTTTGGAAAATCAAGTTTTAGATTTCTTGGTTTTTCATCAGAAAATATATTATTAAATTGTGTATTTTTATTCCATCTTGTTCCAAGTTTGATTCTTTTTTTTTTCCTGTTGAGATCACATTTCCAGTTGAGAAAGCTTTTACCTGTGCTTTCTGTATCTAGTCTTACTCTTGTTGTATATGACGTTGATAGAATGTCACATGCATCTTCCTTACCGAGTATATCCAGTTCTCCTGTCACATCCGTTGGGATTATTTCTCCTAAATCTTCATAATTAATGTCCTCATTTTCAGTTATATCACCACTTTCATTTGGTTGAATAATACACAAATCAACATATGAGATAACAGACTCATCTGAATTTAGTGTATTGAAATAATTGAGAGCTTCTTCCACAGTTTGAAAACACTTTGAGTCAGCCATAATCAATCAAAATAACATACTACTCAAACTCATAAAAACTTATTCCTATCCGAGTGTGAATTTTCTTTTCCTCATTAAACACGTATGGACCGTACCATAATGTAGGGGGTAAGAGCACAAATTTGACCTCTCTAACTGCTCATAAGAACACAAAGGTAATAAATCTTCCTCCTCTACTCTCCTCCCTGTGAGGTACTGGAAGTAATCACTGACGAAATCCATGTTTGGAGAACATACATTTAATAAAGATACGCCACAAAACAATTAACATACATAACAATAATAAAAACATTCAGTAAGCTTTGAGCAAAGCGACTCTCACATCGCGCATCCGCCGGGAGAAACAGAAGTGGGAAGAAAAATACATACACAACCCTTCGCCTCCTACGTTCGGAGAGAAGGGGGAGGGAGTGACGTCACATCCTCCAAAGGGGCCAGTAGTGAGCGCTTGCTCCCCGGTGCAGTGCTTCGCAGGAGAGAATAGGTGGCATAGTAGATATGGAAAAAATATTTTATACTCTAACACCCCCCCCACAATGTCAACCTATTCTATCGAAAAATTTTTCACATCACCCACACCAATTATATTAATACAATTAGTGTGCTTAGCAGTTGATAGTGGTTTTGTAAGCACATCCGCACCCATATTTTCGGTGGAAACATGCGCTATTTTGATTTTTCCACTATTTATTGTTTCCCTTATGAAATGATGCCTCACATCTATATGTTTGGTTCTCTTATGAAACACGGGATTCTCTGATAATTTAATGGCACCTATATTATCAGTTAGTATTCTTACTTTTCCAATTTTTGAAATACCAATCTCATTTAGAATTTTACTTAGGTAAAGTACTTCTTTAGTACTTTCAGAAAGAGCCATGTACTCAGCCTCAGTAGAAGACAGGGCTACAGTGCACTGCTTCCGACTTTCCCAACTTATTGTACTGCCATTCATTATAAAACAATAACCTGTATATGATTTCCGATCATCGGTACAATTACACCAGTCAGCATCTGCATAACCATATAAGGGATCGTTAGTATTCCTAAATTTCAGCCCATAATTAATAGTTTCCTTAAGATATCGCAGGACACGCTTTGCAGCAGTCCAATGGGTCTTATCGTAGCAATTTAAGAACTGGCTAAGTTGGCTAATGGCATGAGAAATGTCAGGTCGGGTGGATGTTGCCAAATACATAAACCCCCCTACTAATTCTCGGTAGAGATATTCATCGTCGCGTTTTTCTCCCTTTTTCAATTTAATGCTTACGTCCAGAGGGCAACTTACCGTCTTTGCTTCGACCATACCAAACCGATTCAATAGCTCTTTGATATAACTTTCTTGGCTCATTGTAATTGATCCATCATTCTGTTGAAAATTTATTCCTAAACAATATTTAACCAAGCCCTCATATTTTATTTCCAATTCCCTTTCTAGGTGGTTTTTAAACTTTCCTATCATGCTTGGGTCTTGCGACATAAATAAAATGTCATCAACATAAATTACAATTACAGTTAGTCCTTTATCACTTTTAATATAATACATGCAAGGGTCGGCATCAGATCTTTTTCCTCCAAAATTGTTTAAAATATCATTTACTTTGACATTCCAACACCTGCCCGCTTGCTTTAGCCCATATAGTGATTTTTTCAAATAAAGAACTTTGTCCCCTTCGTCAAGAATTTCTAGCATTTTCTTACTTTTTCTATAGTATTCGCTATTAGGTTTTTCCTGCAAAATTAATTGCTCTAATGTTTCTCTGAAATATTTAGGGCATTCCATAAAAATTTCTTCCTCCAAGTTCCCATTTAAATAAACTGTGGTTACGCCGAATTGGTGAATCTGTATTCCCAAATTTACTGATAAGGCAGCCATAAGGCGAATAGACCCTTGTCTTGCAACAGGCGCATAAGTTTCATTAAAATCTATTCCAGGTTTCTGATTGAAACCTTTCGCAATTAGTCGCGCCTTACATTTTAAATGCGTTCCATCTGCGTTATATTTGTTATTAAGAATAAATCGACTACCAATACATTTTCCAGATTTGGGCCGATCTACCAATTCAAACGTCTCATTTTTTATTATGCTCTTTATCTCCCTTACTAAGGCTTCGTACCATAACTTCGCCTCCGAACCCTTTAGCGCATCACTTATAGGAATTTTGGAGCTGCAGTTGTAAACAACACCTGCAATTTCCCCCTCATTCGCGCGCACAACATCTCGGTTTCGGAGCGATAAGACATTTTCTTTTGCCTCTCGTTTTATTCGCTAGGGATAGGGGATTCGGACATTGACTCATCACTAACTGGGGCTTGGGTTTCAGTTTCAAATGTCCCCCCTCGTTCATGTTTACCCGTAGGGTCTTGGCTAGAGAACTCATTTTCAAAAATTATGGGGATGTTTTCCTCAGCTATGATTTCATCTATTAGAGAAGGAGAAACACTACTATCAAACGTTTCAAAAAATTTAACGCTTCGCGAAATAATTACTTTTCTTTCATCAGGTAAATAAATGTGGAACGCTTTAGAATTATCCGAATAACCTACAAATATTCCTTTCCTTGATCTAGCTGAAAATTTGTGTTTTGGTTTATCATTTAAACAGAATGCTGCACAACCAAATATTTTAAAGTAACTGACATTGGGGGTTACTTCATTCCATAACTCATAAGGAGTTTTTCCATTAATTGCTTTTGTAGGACATCTATTTCTAACATAATTAGCAGTATTTATAGCTTCTGCCCATAAATAAAGTGGTGAATTAGCTTGCGATAACATGCATCTGGCTGTTTCAACCAATGATCTATTTTTTCGCTCCGCTATCCCAGATTGTTCCGGGCAATACGGAACAGACAGCCTATGTTGAATTCCCTGCAATTTTAAGAAATTTTCAAATTCCCTGTTTATAAATTCTCCTCCATTATCACTCATAAAAACTTTAATTTTCCTAGACTTTTGATTTTCCCAAAGACATTTAATTTCCTTGAATGCTGATAGAGCTTCGCTTTTATTTTCCAAAAATTTAACTGCACAATAGCGCGAATACTCATCAATGAAAGTCATAAAATAAAGAGACTTACCTAATGAAGGAATTCGAAATGGGCCACAAAGATCTGAATGTATAACTTCTAACAAATTACTAACTCTCTCTGACTTTTTAGGGAAAGGTGCTCTAGATAACTTGTTTAATGCACACACTTCGCAATTAAATTCATCCGATGGTTTCGCAATATTTAAACCCCTAATATTACCTTTACTTGCTGAATTTATCAGATCTTTTAAATTAAGGTGTCCCATTCTACAATGCTACCTTGTTATATCACAAACCTTGCTTTTCGTATCAATGGATACACTTACATGATTTGCACTGTCATCACAAACTCTTCGATAATAAAGATTGTCTTACGATCAGCAATAAATTTAGAGTCAGAATTTTCAATAGTTGCACCAGAGTTTGTGAAAGTCACAGTAAATCCTTTATCGCATAGCTTTGCAACGGATAACAAGTTCGTTCTCAAGTCAGGTATCAGCAAACTGTCGTGAACGATGATATCTTCTACTTTTCTGTCGATCTTGGTTTTCACTGCAACATTTCCTGTTCCAGTCACTTTAGTTGTCTGGTTATTAGCTAGTTTTAGCTCTGCAACTTCAGATTTTTCGATGCAAGCAAATTTCGATTCATCATTGCACAAGTGAGCTGTGCACCCGCTGTCGAGGCACCACATTGCTTTTGTCTCACCGTTAGAGAAAGTCCTGCTATCTGCAGTGTTTGATATAACATCTGTCATAAAACCTGTTGCTTGTTTCTTTGCATAACACTGAGATGACCGATGTCCCATTTTTCCACAAGTGAAACATTTTATTTTGGATGAATCATTTTTCTTTAGATCGTTTTTCACACCTTTAGCGGTTTTCCATGATGGTTTTTGCTTTAGATGTTTCGCCGCGAACGCTCCAACTTCCGATCGGTCAGTATCCGGTCATCTGGCATCGCCCTCTTCCACGATCTTTATTCGAAGTATTTCTGGCGCAGGCAACTCATCTCGGGACTCAATGGCACACCGGAAAATTTCAAACGTCGATGGTAGACTGTATAGCATCATCACAGATAACAAGTCTTCATCGATTCTTATTTCCATCTCGGAAAGCTTATCCACAATGTCCAAGAATTTTTCCAGGTGTCCTCGAACATCTTTCGATCCGTCTGGCATCTTTAGCTGAATGAGAGATTTTAGCAGCGACGCTTTTTTAGCGGGACCTTTTGACATGTATATCTCCTCTAATTTTCTCCATATGTCGTTGGAACTTTCACAGTTCTTGATTTGCTTTAATTCGGTCGAGGAGGTGCAGTGCTTCGCAGGAGAGAATAGGTGGCATTGTAGATATGGAAAAAATATTTTATACTCTAACACTCCCTTGCAACTGTGACTCATTTGTTATAATTTTGGGTAATACTGAACTGAAATAGATAGTCCTAGAAAGAACTAGCAATAATAGGTTGTTTTCAACCAAAGAAAGTCTGTAAATTTTTATTAAATCCGTGAATTGCAGTGCGTTGAAACGTATAGGAAAAATACATGACAAGCGCCAATGTTCCCATTTGGGAACATCAAAATATTTCGCTTCATGAAATTGGAAATTTACATTTTTATATAACATAATTGCATTAAATGTATAACTTTAAGCTTTTTATTTCATAACTCCTCCGAGTTTAAAATCAATATTTATTTTATGTATCATTTTTTAAATTTATATTTTATTGATATGATATGTATAAAAATTTGCATAATCTGTCATTTTTTTTTGCCTTGAGTAAACTAAATTACCCAAATTTAAAACATTTCAAATATTTTTTCATAGTTTATAATTTATGAAATTAAAATCACATAAAGATATTTCTAAGATTAAATTTTAGGTGAATTTTTTTCACTGATGTTCCCAAATGGGTACATTGGCATCTAAACGGTTAAGAGGTCAAATTTGCAAAATTACGAGAGACATACATTTCAGTCATGGGTGTTCATGCACCCATGATTTCAGTATAACTTTAGAAACAACTTTGGGCTACATCAAAGCAAATTGTACTATAAATTTAATTCCACTTTGTCAATCAAGAACAGAAATTGAACAAAATATTCACTGAAAATAAAACGGAAACCATCTCAAAATGCTAGTGTGGACCACAATCTGTTCCAGCCTTTTCAATAAATAACTGAATATTAAAAGCATTTTAAAATAAGAAAAGTAAATTGAGACTTTAGAAGAAAGTTATACAAACCTTTATACCTTATAAGCTCCAGTCTCATCTAATTAACACCAAAGTGCCGACACTTTTTGATGAATGTGCATATTTTTTGTTCCAGGGACATACAAAATGTATTATGTAAGAGGTGCTTGTAAACAAACCTTGATGTTTTCTATTTCCAATAAAAACAATTAAACCTACTCATTTCGGAATTCTGCTGCAGTTTCATCAGAATGATTCAAAAACATTTTCAGAAAGGGAGTGAGTCTTTCGCTTCCAGTGTTTCCTTTCCTGTGTAAATTTTCTTTTTATTGTAGCCAGCGACTTTGTCTCAAATT
The DNA here is from genome assembly GCA_038373885.1 of Cheiracanthium punctorium. Lineage (NCBI taxonomy): Eukaryota > Metazoa > Arthropoda > Arachnida > Araneae > Cheiracanthiidae > Cheiracanthium > Cheiracanthium punctorium. The sequence continues at coordinate 57,648 of JAWZYV010014114.1, forward strand.
CTCATCTTGCCGTTATTCTTGGGACACTTAGGACTTCGGATCCGGACGATAATCTTGCATATCCTTGCTGTGGGTGGTCGCACATCATATTGTAAAAAAGCTGTGAATTCTAGAAAGACATTGTTTTCATGGGTTCCCAGATAAGAAGGCAAGTGGAGGATTGAGCCTTGAACCCACCTAATCATTGGTATAGTAAACATTTTTATGGCATACTGAACTTCTATGTATTATTTTTGTACTAAAATATTTGAAAGCTTAAGATGAACCCCCCTAAATTAGTACTTATATGGGTACTCATGATCATTTTTTTTTTTTGAGTAGACAAAAATGTTGCTTGTTTGGATTTGTAAAGATGGGTGAGCAGGAGGACGACCAGCATACTCCTTCATCACATCATCTATACTTCAAAATGATTCTAACTCCATTTAAACAATTAAAAACATAATTTATTAATATAACAATTTAAATACATTAACATTAAACTTAACAAAACATATTAGTTATAAAAAAAGAGGCCTAGGCTTTAAAGTAACAAAAAACTGCTGAAGCAGATCTCTTCTCCACCTCACGACTGCACTGTGAAGGATTTTATATCACAGCAATCCACGGGGATGAAACTTTACATGCTGGACCAGGTGCCTGTCAGGAAAAATGGCTAAAGGATTATGATACAGCTTTGCTGCCGACATGCAGTGACAGTCAGGAAGATGACATCACTACAAGGTAGTAGGCAAACATCCGAATTTTAAGTGAGAGGACAAGTCGAATCACTAGCCAATCACCAGCCAAAATTCTGGTCTTGTCTGTAGAGCTCCAGGCACTACAGATTCGTTTGTTTTTTCCTGATTCACTTTGTAAAATTTTAGAGTATGTGCTTAGGTACTTATTGGAATTTTATTATAATTATTTGAGTTCTGAATCACATAAGGATGTATGTTGAAGAAACAAAATCTGTCTCACGGTCTTGGTACACAAATTAAAATGAACTAATCACACCAAGGATTTGAAAAAATTTAGGATATTCTTAATAAGTGGCACTACATACTGAAAGAAATTAGAAAAGGGTACCTTTATGAAGTTTTCAGAAAAAATTCTTAAACATGGAATTGCACAGCAAAATTTTTCTAAGAGTGACACATTCTGCAAAATTTGTGATTTTAAGAATTTTTTCTAAAAGTTTTGTAAATGATACAGGCTTATCATTTAATTCAGTGTATAGTGCAACTTGTAAACAGACATCCTAAAAATTTTGAAGTGTTTGACATAATTAGTTTATTTCTATTTATGTACAAAAATCTCTTGTTCTTTTTTTCTTTTTTGAGCTACAGCGACAAGTAGAAAGCAACTGTCATTCAGTTACCTTTAAACAGGGTTTAGTTTCTATACAAAAAACTACAGAAGCCCTAATTTGTTTTATAGTAATTTACAACATTAATTACTTTTATTTAAAGTAATGTAATTTACAACATTAATTACTTAATGTACTATTTATTAAATGCATTTTTGCTTACCTCTCCAATAGTATGCAATGTAATAAAATTAATATCAACAGAAACAATTATGAAAGTTATTAAAATTTTAAATTTAATGTAAAAATTCACTGAGAAAAAGACGTAGTGGAGCTGAGCTCCCATGCAAATTAAGTCCTGTCTTTAAATATATGCAAGTGTTCAGCACACACGAAAACTTTTCTGTAGGTGCTTGAGATCTGATATACTACATAAAAAAAACCAACGTCACTCAGTAAAATTTTAATTTTAAATTGTGCCGTTGCAAAGCACATATAGTCATCAGTGGTGTTACTACATCGTTGAGTCTCATAGCAAATTCATTGGTTTGGGGGCCCTTCCTCAATGTAAAGAAGCTCTACCAACATGTTGTAGTTCCCTTTTTTAGGCTTTCTATTTGGAAAGGACTCCCTTCTGGGCACGTGACTTTTGCCCATTCTGCAGCTCCATTGTTATGCCACTGATTGTCATGGTCATTGAAGTTCATCATGCACATTTGAATTCCAAAGGACATGGGTGCTCATATAGGGAAGAAGGTGAAAGATCGTGCCCCTACCTCTAGTCATCGGTATAATGAACATTTTTAAAGCATACTGAACTTTTTTTCATTATATCAGTACTAAAATGTTTGAAAGCACAACATATGCCCGCTCCCTTACAAATGCAAGAAATCCCTCCCCCCTTCCACACTTTAAAGTACTCGTATGTGCATCCACATAGATTTAGCCTCGATAAAGGTTTTCTTTTAAACTTTTAAAATATCACACCACTAATAAACAAACTAAGCATTTTAGTACTGAAATAATGCAAAAAAGTTCAGTAAGCTATAAAAATGTTCATACCACATACTGACGTAATTGGATAGGAGGGCCAAGTTTTACCCCTCTTTGTATATGTCACTGTAATGGGGTTATCGATTATACTTACACCATTGCTGGTACTGAGCACCCAAAGTAAATTTGTAAGCTCTTGAGATTCGAAGCACCCACACATAAAAGTTTTTTCTAGCCCTATCTTCGAACTTCAAAGTATGAGTTGTCACTAAAATTTCAGTGGGTGCTTGAGCACAGGAGTACCCACGTAGTCAGCGCTGCTGCCTCCTGGCAAAATGTACAATCATCAACAATTACAAAAAAGTTTCTACCTATCTGGGTTCCCTCAAAAAGTGCCAACACCAGTTGAAATAAAAAATGAGTCACAGGATATTGAAAACATATTTTTGGCTTCACCCCAAAATATGCAAGATAAATTATCGATTGAAAAACACTGTGCTTCATTTGATAATGAAAATATAGTTCACAAAAATGTGGGAGACACAGCTGATGAGATATTTGCTAATGTGCTGCAAAATGCAAAAGTCTCTGAGGTTGAAACCGAAGAAAGTGTGACAGAGGAGGTAAGTGATGATGATGGTTCTCTGCATACAGTTACTACTTACAAAGAGGCCATTAAATCTATAAAAGAATTATAACGTTATGCAGCAACAATGAGTCCAGAACTTACTGAAGAACTCATGTGGTTGCATAGAACATTTGAAGAACACTGGATGAAAACAAAATTTGAAACTTGCCGACAAAGCAAGATTAATGACTATTTCAGTACAGATTCTTAAGCCAGCAAAGCCCAAATTTTTTTCTGAAATTTCATTTTTTCCCCTTGTTCATTTCTTGTCTTAGTGTAGTATAAAACACTTTTTTTTGCAGAAATTTTGAATAATGATATTCAGGAACTCCTGGTACCAAATGGTACTGGTAAGCTTTCCTGGGATGTATCATTCCTCTTTATTCATTATGTAAGTACATTTTTTTTTGTAAATATATTAGTACATATACAGTATTAGGCACGTGTGAAAATCCTTAATACCTATGTAAACTGTGAAAAATGTACTGATACAGTAATAAATTTTCATAATTGTATTAGCTTGTTTCTATTCAACTTACTACTGTATATATAGTAAACATATGTACTAATAATTAATGTTTAATCCTAGTAAACAATATTATTCCTCTTCTGTATCATTTTGATTTCATATTTTATATAACTTTTTAGTATACTAGATGTACTATGCAATATATAAGTACATAGATAATAAAATTCAAAATTCAAAAAGTAAGTATTGCACTCTTGATAAGTTGGCCACCTGCTAAGTTGACCACAAAAATGTGGAACCACTGTTTGGTCAACTTAGCAAGTTTCACTGCAATACAAAAAAAGGGGTGTGTTCAGAAATTCAATTGTACTGGTGTGTATTCAGAGCATGTGAAAAGACAAACATATTTCAGACTGTTGTTTCACTCCGATCTGTTACATGATGATGTCACACACTGAACTGGTGAAGCTGCAGTCACGCAAAATATCAGACAAAGCGTCTTTTTCTCCCTCAAAGAATTGGAGGGAGGTATTTTTGGGAGCAACGGAAAAAATCAAAATCATTCAAAGTTAGGGAGGGGGCTTATTATCAAGCAGGGGTGTATAATCGGGATTTTAAATAATTTTTTTCCCTTAAATTTTCTTACTTTACTTTGGTCCTACTGTTTATGTCAGATTTTGGTTATTCCGGTCAATTTTAATCCACCCTGATGTGACCGGAATAAGCGGCGACTGCTGTACTATTATTTTGTATCATTTTCATTCATATTTGAAAGTGCCCACTTCAATAAATTTTTTTCTTTCCAATTTTACACTTTTAAAAAATAGCTAAAAAAATAATTTAATTTTGAAATAAGAATCAATTTTTCCCTTTTACGGTGTATTGAAGGTTGAAATAATAGCATATATACTAAAGGAAAAACATTTGTTCTCAAGACTTATGAAAAAAATTGAAATTTTTTTCCTCCCTTTTATTTTACTACTAAAAACAGTACTGTTTATATTACAAGAAAAAACAGCATAACAATTCTTCATTAAAACTTCAGAGAAAGAGAATCAACAAAGATCTGATTAATTTTTTTCAGGCCCTCAAAATTATATCAACCAAAAGTAATCCTTATAAAATGTCATCTTAGTTCCTTCTTCAATATGAAACTTTCTTGACTTTCAGAATTAACATTTAAATAATAAATTCAAAGACATTAGCATAATGCTTTAGGAGTTCCAAAAATTAAAGTGCAAAAATCATGTTTCATACCATTATACAAAAAAGTAAAGCTATTCTAGCTACTTCTTTCATTGGAAGCTTATTTGCTGCTTTCAAGGCATTTTCTTGAGCTTTGAGAGAAGCAGCATAAGATAGACGAGCCAGCAAAGCATCATCAGCTTGTGATTCTTAAAGCAAATAAATCAATTTAAGTACATGGGTATAATATTAAATTTTTATTAAATGTAACAATACATAATAAAGTTCCTTACTCAAATTATCTTTATTAAAATCAACAATATAACAAAAATGAACAGTTAAAAATTGTACAACACAATCTTGATATTCTGGCTATTAGTTAGTCCAGCATATTTACAACAAATATACACAAATGCACATTTTAACCATTCTGAGTTCCACATCCATGTGAATGAGGTGAATTTTCGTACTAAATCGATAACGCTCTACAACTTTGCAACTCACTTTTTCCCCCTATCTCGTACCATTTTCGAGATACAAAAGCTAACTCTGGAGTTTTCCACCATGTGGCACTGTGAGCAGTCTAAATCGGTAGCACATATCCAATTTACTATACCTAGACAACATGTTTATAAAAATAGCAGCAGCTGTTCCGAAATTAAGAGGGTGACAAGGGACTTTAGTGGTCATACTGTATACATATATGTATTGCATTAGGTTATTAGATCACATTTATTTTATGAAGATTCTAAAAAAACTATAAATAATAATAATAATAATAATAATAATAATAATAAATACAATAAAAATAAAGAAATAAAATAAAATTAAGAGAAAGCATAAAAGATAAAGACTAGCCATGAGTGGTTAGTGTTGAGAAGCACTTAAAACTGGTGGAGATATGTTACGTCTGATTGAGTCAGATGGAGAAAACGACTGCCTTGGCCTGTAACAGCCTGTAGTGCAGATACACTATTCTAATCCAAAATGTTGCCTCTATTATACTTTTAATCCTTTCCAGACAGTTACCTTGTAGATGTCGGTGCAAAATTTACTACAAAAGGCAATGGATGTGCATACATGTTGTCATCATGCAGAAAATAATTTATATATAACAAAAATTGATTTTAAAGACTAGTGCAAATAATCTTAACATTTGAAATCAGCCATCATCCAAGATGATTGAGCAGTGGCAATTTCTGTACTCACGGTAATTTCTGTAAAATTTGGCAGCTGTCCAGAAAGGGTTTAAAAACAAAAGAAACTCCATTGACAAAGCTAACAAAACATACAAAACTTCATAATTTGCTCTTTAACATACAATCATTTAAAAAATAAGTAACAAACAAATATTTCAAAATCGGTATGAAACTTAATAAATATTTATACAAGAGCTGAAGCAATTTCCATAACCAACACATCACAACACAGGGGCATAGCAAGAAAAAAATTTCAGGAAGTGCCCAAAAGGTGAAAAAGGTAGAGTTTCTTATAAAAATGCTTGATTTATTGACATCTAATTGAGAAAAATCCAAAATTTGGAGGAGTGACTAATTCCCTATGGCCCACCCTCTGGCTATGTCTGTCACAACATCATATATAGTTGTTGCATATGCCACAACAACAAATGACTGTCTATAGTGTATCGGCAAATCAAAGATATGTTCCCAGAATTATAAAATAAATAACATTGAAAATAAAAGTTTACACCATGGGGCCCACAGAAATTTTTTTAGAGGGGAGTAAACTTCAAAAATATTTTCTAGAGATGGCAAATTTCACACTAGTAACAATTTGAGTTCCGATTTTAGTTTGTGATGCACTTTTGTTTACTTCAAAGCACAATATACTAAATCTCTAGGGCAAGTGCCTTACCTTGCCCCCTTATAGGTGACCATGGTTTATACACAATAAGGAATGAACCAGAAGGTAAAGTATAACACAGTGGATATTGCAGATATTCTTCAGATAATTATTATTACAAGTCAAAAGTATAAAATTGCACAAAAATAAGTTAGACCTTGACTTGCATACCTAACTTTGCTTATACTCTTGTCTTATAAGTATGAAATAAGACTTCTTACAATTTTGCATCCATTCCTACATTTAAATGCATGCAATATTTTTAGGTTTAACTTTATTACAGCATAATTTAAAAGGCAATAAACTTACCTGACAAATGACGAACTTCAGTAACTTGGTTAAAATGAACAGATCTTAGACCTAAAAATATTAATACATATCTATATCACATGTCACTATTTTTATAATTATTCAAGATAACTAATAATTAACATACTTTGACGAGATGTTGAATCATCCGATTCATTTCCACTACTTTTCTCTCCACTTCCATCATGATATTTTATTGGAATCCATACAGATTCACTCTGAAACATACATTTATATAAAGAGCCGTAAGAGGAGTATTAAAAGTGGTCTCCATTTGCAGATCAAGTGTAATGTCAGATGCTTATTTAAAATAAAACAGGGAAGAATTAGTAAATAAAATTAATATTTAACTGATTACTAGTTAATTATTCATTTAAAATTGATAATATAAAGTTATATATTACATACAAAATAAATTTATTTACATGTTAAATAATGGGCTTTCCAAAAAATTATTAGTGTTGCATTGTTTCAAGGGAATAATTAAAGTGTCCAATATTTTCAGGGAGAGAATAATACTGGGAGTACATTTTCAGTTAAATTCTTCCACTAAGACATATTCATAAGCACTTCAAGCAGAAAGAGAAAGTCTCTCAGAAATTACAGCAAGAAAAAATCATCCTTTGAGGTCACTGGAAAATCTCATATGATTGAAAGTACCAGTACACATGTTCAGCCCAGTGTTTTGTTTTTTTTTTTTTTTTGGGGGGGGAGGGTAGTTAAAAAAATTGTTTCTATCCAGTCAGTTACCTTATAGAGATGGATAGACACTAGCAGAAGAACAATTGAGCTTAGAATGACCGTTTTCCTTTTGATGGCAGAATCGGTATCTAAACAAATTGCTAGCACAAATGATCGGCAGGCCATTCTTTCTAACTTTCGAAATTTCCATGGTGTAAAATAGTACACAAACAGCATTTTTGGTGATTTTTGCCAAATAACGTGCAAACATAATTTTTTATTGCTCTTGCCAAATAATGTGCAATACATTTTTATTTAACAGCATTTTTATACTTTTCATCAAATAAACTCATTAGACACTTAAATTTTAACAATTTGCATATTTTGAATAGAATAAAACATTAAAAATATATTTACATAACATGCACACTTAACTGAAAGTACATTTCTAAACTGAAGAAAAAAAAAATAAAGTTTAATTTAGTAACTTTCATACTAGACACAATATTTATAATTTTAAACATATTAGAGAAGAAAAATAGCAGTTTTCTAACACATAAGATATTGTCAAATTACAAATGAAAAAGATTTTTTAAAAGTATAAACATGATAAGTTCATTTTTTATTTCCTTTCATAAACATTTTTTTTTTAAATCAAAACATCCTTTGTAACATCTTCATTAATATGTATAATTTTCATTCATATTTGGACCAGCTCGCTTCAATAATTTTTCCTTTACTATTTTGCAAGGGAAAAAAAGGTTAAAATAATTTAAATTTGAAATAATTTTTAGACTTGTGGTAATGCAGGTTCTAATAAAAATGTATTAAAGGGAAAATATTTGTTCTCAAGACCAGTGGGAAAAGATTGAAATTAAGATGCTGAAGCATACTCAAACAAAATTTTTCTTACCGAGAATTTTAATGAGCAAACAGTGGAATTAGTCAATATGGAGAAGGGGGGTGTGATTCTGTCATCACATATTTTTTTTTTTTTTTTTTTTTTGGCACTTGTATATAATTCCCTGTCCTGTATTTAGCATGTGCATGTTATATACAGCCCCCCACATCCAATTAAACCATTTCGGTTCTTTGTGGTTAATGACCGCAGCTTTGCTAATTATTTTTCAGTATGTTAAAAAATATTTCATTTTTGGAGCTGCTAACTTTAGGTGAGGTTGGTTTTTTTTTTTTTTTTTGCTTTCTTCAGCAGTCTCTTATAGATGTCATCTTGGCAATATTCTTCATTGATATGTTCAGGTAACTTTTTTAATTTCTGAGTCTAATTGTTCGGATTGATAAAATTAATACACTGATTATATTCGATTGATATACTGTTAAATTGGTTGACTCTGCAACTGCTTTTCGAAACTTTTCACACTGTCTACATGTTTTACTGTGATCTACTACATACGAAGTCTCTACTTCGTGTAAAATTCCAATGTCTTGTAAAACTGTTGCATGTGGTATTGTTGTAACTGGTGTATGTTATTAATTAATATTGGAGGCAAGTTAACTGATATCTAGAAGAATAAAAGAATTTCAATTACGCGAACCTATAAAAGAAAATTTTGATCTTCATAATGTTTGTTTAGTATAACTGTTGACTCTGAGAAGCTAGGATGTTCGTATGCATTTCAACCGTCAGCTTTCATCAAGATCTATCAATTGCGTACATAAAACATTAGCATGAAATAGTTATAGTGAATAGATATAGTATTAAAATAAAAAATTCAAATAAATAATGCAACATCCGCCTACACTCGTCGAAAAGCCAAATCAAAATATAGAGAACATTTACAGTTTGAAAGGCATCTCAAAAGCAATCCAGTCATATCTGTAAAAATCCATTTGACAGAGTGAAGCTGTGCTGGGAACTACTCCTTACATACACGTAATCAAGTAAAACACAGGCCGTGTTCACGACAAAGCCACACCTGTATTTTTTTCAATTTTGTAAAAAAACTGTTTTTTTCAAGTGATAAAAAAATATATTTGAGACTTAGAATTGACAAAAAATAAACATGAACTGAAAATAGTTTAGATAAGTAAAGTTTAGAAAGAAATGCCGTTTATGTTTAAAAAAATAAATAACAGACGCCGCTAAAAGCTTTCACAACTCGGCTGACCGGCAAAATAGCATCAGCCTCTCAAAGAAAAATACTCCACCCTGTTTTAATAATTAGCGCTCTCTGACGACACAAAGCGTAAGCAACTTCCCAGCCTCAATCTACTGCGAGAGCGAGCAAGCGCAAAACAAAAAATTAATGATTACGATTCTCAGCACTATCTTACAGGCGAATTTCATTTGTCTCTTGTACAATGCATCCCTGAATGCATTGATGATCGTTCTATATGATTGTCCCTGCTAGCTGCTCTCGCTAGCACCATTTCGAGTTCCGTTTAGACCTCAGCTATTTCGTCCTGAAAATACTCAGGTTTATATCCTCATGTTGAAACGAAAGCATGTAAGTTACATGGCAGATTTTAAACTAAAAGTTATAGCAACGGCTACTGAAAAAGGAAATCGGGAAGCTGCCAGATTGTTTACGATTGACGAATAAAATATTCGATTGTGAAAAAAACAAGACTGATTTTGAAAAATGCGACCGATGTAGAAGAGCTAATCACTGTGGAAAACCTCACTGGCCAGAATTAGAGGAAGAATTAAATAAATGGATTTTGAAAGAGAGAGAAAATGGGAGAGCTGTCTCTACAATAAATATAAGAACGAAAGCTGAACTTATTGTATGCGAAATGATTATTGGAAACTTCTCTGATGGGCCCACATGGTGCTACAGGTTTATGAGAAGGAACAATTTAGCTGTTCTTGGTCATTCAATAGTCAGGCAGAAATTACCAGATGACTGGCAAAAAAAATCAGATGACTTTGCGACATTTTGTAAAAAAATTATTCTCGAAAATAATTTTACAGCGGATTTGATTTTTAACATGGACGAAGTTCCTTTGTCATTTGATATACCACCTACCAGAACTGTTGATGTTCAGGGAACAAGCAGTATACCTATAAATACTACAGGAAATGAAAGAACTTCGCTTACGGTAGTTTTATGCTGTGCTGCAAATGGTTTAAAATTGTCGCCGATGCTAATATTCAAAAGGAAAACTCTCCCAAGAGAAAATTTTCCTAAAGGTATTGAAGTTCGTGTAAATGAGAAAGGCTGGATGAATGAAGAAATCATGATGTCACGGCTACAGAGCATCTGGCAAAAACGAAACAATTCATTTTTTCATCCTAAAGCTTTTCTAATTATGGACTCGATGAATAGTCCAGTCATCTTAGTCAAAATAGGGTAAGAATCTCAGAATTCAAAATACTCAGCTATAAACTTGTGTAAACTTTTATTTTGATATCTTAAAACTTGTCTCAAAACCTACATATGGTAAGGTGTCCGTGTCTGTCAAAATTTAAGGTCAAAGGTCACAAAAATCGATTTTGTGGTATTTAGCTACCACTGCCGTGAAAAAAAGTTTAGCAAGGTTAAAATTTAGATTTTAAATTAAGCAAGTTACCAAAGCAGTATTAAGATTAGTACATGCGTTGTGACAGCCAAAGTTAGTTAAATAACCCACGGTTCTCAACCTTGCCGGATGAGTGTGATGGTGGTAAGGTAAAGTAAATACAAAGACAAATAGAAGATCACCAACTCAATTTATTTTAACACATCATAACAATAACAATCAAAATGGTAGCTTAGTATCAAGGTAATTTTTCTGTTGCACATTAAAGATACTACAGCATTTGTGGCTTATACCTTAGGATCTTAACATCATAAAATTTGGGTACCCAAGTTTATGTAAAAAAAAATAATTTAAGATTTAATTTCTGCGCTTGTAACATGAAAAAAAAAGGAATCAGAAACTAATATTACAAAGAAAACTGAATTAGACAGGCCTGATGAGTCCCCCACACCAGTCCCTAGGCCAAACCCATTCAGGGCTTCAAATCCAAAAGAAAAAAAAAAAAAAATCCCTTTCAAAACCCCACTACTTAAAACCCTGTTAAGCTGAAAAAATTTACGTTGTCAAACATGATTAATGAAACGAGAGAAAACAAAAATTAAAATAAGATCAACAGTAGCACACAAAATTGGTAATTAGAACATGAGTTTACACAAAGTTACCCATATACAGGATAAGTTAGCTTTTACATTACTTGCATTACAAGATAAGAATTTTCTACCCACCCCTTTATCTTCTACATGTATTTAAAGGTTCTACAGAAATTTAAGAGTTCATGGGAAAGGTTAATTACAGGAGTCGGAGTTATGCTCAACCAGGAGAATCATGTGGTTCATGCGAATCAAGGACTTGGACAAAAAAAAGAGAAGGTTCTATCTCACCAATTTTCTGAACACTGGCGACGAAATGGCGGCATACCGGACCCGACGGTCATCAATCTAGACGTTCTCTCAGGCATCATCGGACAAGGCGATGTTGGTTCCTTGCCAGGCACGTTGCTGTCATCATTTAAGTGGTGATGGTCCAGATCTCAAAGCTACGACGCTAGCTGATTTTATTCGCTTTTGGAGCACGAAAGGGTGAAGACAAGGCCCCGTCTAAATCGCATGGTCATGACGAGCGAGCAAGCGAGAACCGGTGAGGTAGAATCAGGGCACGAAATTAGCGGTCGTTAGTCGTATTTTGCAACTGTAAATTTTGTTTTGACGACCGAGATTTAAGAACCAGTCGTCATTTTTGACACCTAAAATTTTGCCCGATACAAGGCTGCCACAGGCGACTATTTTGGCATCGGCCGACTACGGCGACTTTTTAAACAAAAATACCGCGAAAAACGAATATTTTGAAAATTCTGGGGTCTTTTTTATTGTCTAGACGACTATTTTTCAAAATGTGCTGAAAAAATACAAATGTAAATTTCCGTGAAAAAAACTTGCTTTCGTAACCACCGCCACGTGGCAGAAAGAGAACGATCCTTTGCAGTCTTCTGTGGTTGAAAATCGTGCGGAAGTCCACTTTCTTGTCTTCCGCGGATGTGTAATAATTTAAATCGCACGTTTTGTAATGTAAACAAATAGAGAAACGTAAAAAAATTTAGTGATAATTTTTTAACTCCATGAATATTAATGAAGTTGATCGAAGGAAACTACGAGCTCGCGTTCGCCATATTGGATTCCTTCAGCAAGTGTGTGTTTTAGCGGTAGCTCGGCTCGTATGATACGGCAGTGTGGGAAGATGTGATGATAATGCTTGATATCAATATTGATGAATGCGCGAGATCCTTTTAAATAAGGCAGTGTAAAAGTTATTTGGATTAGTTATATTCATTAATAAAATATATTTACCGCGGGAGAGTACAGTTTCCGGTCCGGACGCCATCTTGGATTTTATTTGCTGTGGCACGTTGCAGCGCCGCAATAACGACTGGTTAAGTGCAGCAGTTCGTGACTTAAAACAATACATGGATTGACTGCAATTAATTAATACAATTTCGTGAAAAAAAAACGAAAGAAGATTTATTTATTTGTGTGTGTGTGTGTGTGTGTGTGTGTGGTAGGGGGGGGGTGAGTAGTAGGCCTACTACTTGAGCGAATACAATAGAAGGGGGCGTGGCCAAGTGACATTGATAGATGAGGGGGCGTGGTTGAGTGACATTGATGGATGTGGGTATGACGTCACGATTTCGTAGAAGGTTAGGAGGGTATTTTTAGTGCTTTTAATTAATTTTAGTTAATTTTATTTCATGACTAATTAATTAATTTTAGTGCTGTCATTTGTTATTGAATTTTAGTGCTGCCATCTTGTGTTATGTTTAAGAAATACCTTTTTAGTTATGGACTTGGAATTTGGAACTGATTTTAATGAATTATTTAATTAATGAATTTTAGTTAATTCCTATAATTAATTTTTAGTGCTGCCATCTATTACTCAATTTTAGAATTAATTTACGGACTTGGATTTATTTTTAAAAATTATTTTTTTCGCACTTACCGGCAGTGGGATTCGAACGCCGGACCTTTCGGCTAGGAGTGCGAAGCTTTACCGATGAGGCTATTGGGCCTTGAGTTACCGACGCTAAAGTTTGAAATGTATTTTAGTATCGTTTAAGGACTTTGAAAATTTTTCGCAGACCGGACTTGTAATTTTGGGACTGCTCTTTTAATGAATTTTAGTTAATTTTTATTTAATTATTAATTAATTGGTTTTAGTACTGCCATCCATCTGTTACTGAATTTTAGCATTAATTTGGAATATTTAAAAAAAAATAGTTTCGATGTGGAATTTTTTCTTCAAATTTACGAGTTCAGTACCCTCGTGACGTCACAAGCGAACGAGTTAGTTTTTATGGAATGGCAACACTTCTTTTGGGACTTGTATTTTTTCTCGAAAGTCACACGTGGCAACGAGTGCCCTTTGATTAATTACGTAGCTTAATTAAGAGAACTTGTTGTTATTGCTGTGAAAACACTACGTGGCTATCTTCATTCACAGAATTAATTAACGATATTTCATTAATTAGTAAGCGTGATGGAATCTGTGCGTTACTCGACTGAACACAATTTTGTTCCCACGTGGTACCAGGATTAGATGTTTGATTTATTATTATTAATGCGACTTTGAAATTAATTAAACCAATTACCATATGTTTAATTACTAATAATTTGTATGAAGAGTGATAATTAATTAATGTGGTGTATTTCCTGCCGAATATAATTCATGTTATTATTAATGCTTATAAAATCGCTAAGTCCGAAGTAACACGTGCTTTTTTGGTATTGCATCATCTTTCTTGCACTAACGCGTTCGGAGCATGACGGTTCGGAACCCCCGTTGGGGGAGGATCTGTTGTCATCACTGTCTGCTCGGAGGCGTGGTCACCCATCGCCGACCAATCGGGGGAGATGGTTGCTTGCGTCAGTAGTGTTGAGTTCGTTTTCTGGTAAGATTTGGAGTGAATGGCAACACGAATTGCTCGGATTATTTAGCTATCAACTTTTGGCAACAGTGTTGATCATTACTTTACAAGTTGTGTTTATGCTGTTGTTGGCACGCGTGTATTTTGGAATAGCACGTGGATTTTTTTTCTATTATAAAGGAAATATTATACTATTAACAAGTTGATGCGTATTTAAGGTTTTGTCTAAAATGAAACGCTCTAAGGAAGAACCAGATTGGCCAAACAAAAGACTGAATAAGGTAAGTTTTTTTTTTTTTAATTTATAATTTTGTAGAATTTGTTGTTTAAATGCAAAATTTATTAGTAATGATATTATACAATTTCAATTTGTTATTTGTATGAGTAGCTTTTTTTTTTTTTTTTTTTCTTTACTAATATAAAGCTAAACTATTTTTTAATCTAGTCAGAAGATGAAATCGTGCCCACAAATTTTTTTGACGAAGATTACGATGGCATTAGCGATGAAGATGTAATTATGGTTATTATTTTTATTATTATTATTACTTGTAATTAAACATAGATATGTATTTATGCATATTTATTTGTTTGTTATATAGAGCCGTAGTGAAACGTCACAGATTTTTGAGGATAACCCGCTACCGTCTCCAGTTAGTGTAAGTGATATTTTGTTACTTGCTTTATTTATTTAGACAACCATGCATATATAGATATATATGTATATATTTTTATTTATTTTATTTTAGAACCGTAGCGAAACATCACTACTTTTTGAAGATGAACCGCTTTCGTTAACATACGATTATACTAGCGATGAAGATGTAATTATGTTTTTATTATTATTATTACTTCTAATTATTTTTTATTCTTACTTGTAATTAAACATATATACGTATTCATGTTTATTTATTTGTTTGTTATATAGAACCGTAGTGAAACTTCACAGCTTTTTGAGGATAACCCGCTTCCGTCTCCAATTAGTGTAAGTGATTTTTTATTTTAATAAAATGTAATGATATATTTTTTTTAATATATACTTGTTAATTTTTTAATATATATACATGTTCATTTTTTTTATCTTTAGACCCAGATGTTAAGAGGTGATGTTGTGAGCAGACCAAACAATCAAGTTGGATTAGGGGTTAGTTTTACAAAGACTATTATAAATATATAGTTGTGTGTGTGTGTGTCTTTATTTGAGAAATATATGCTAGTTACTATGTCATATTGTTATTATTATTACATAAAGCATAACTTTTAATTTTACAGATAAATGAAGGAGCTGGTCCTTCGAAAGCTGTTGACTTTTGGACGCCACTTGAAACTTCAGGGTATAAGAATGTAAGTAGGAAAAAAAAAGTTTTAAGTTTTTAATGATTTGCTATTTTAACACAGTTGTGTATAGATATACTTTCTTTTTTCAGGTTGATTCATCTACAATTTTAATCGAAAAGAGGCGTAGGCTGAACAAGAAATTTGATGCCGAAGAAATTTCGTATCATGCAATGTTGGATTTAGACCAAATACCAGACAAAGCACGTGGGAGCACGTTGAGTACGGTTTTGGAGACTGTAAAAAATCTGTTCGGTGTAATTTTGAGGTTAGCAACAATGAACTTGCTATCCACAGACTTAATAAGATTATGCATACTGCACGACACTCTGGATAAGCCAATTTCCACAGCTCTAATGCAGATTGGAACCATGACGGTTGAAAAAATTATGACGTGCGTCATGAAAGTTCTACAGTCAAAGGACGAAATCAAACTAGATGAAGGGTTCTCAGTTGATGTTATAACGATACGACGTCCTAATGCAGGAGGTCGAAGAAAAATTAACGTGCCCGATTTAGATGGGCTAAATAAGAGATCCGTTGTGCAAGTTAAGGAGGATGAATACGGACTGTGTTGCGCAAAATCAATTTTATTGGCCATCGCGTACGAGAGAAAAGACCCCGATTTAAAAACCTTAACCGATTCAAGATGTAATCTATTGCAGAGACGTGCCATGCAGCTCCATTCAGCCACTGCTATTCCTGAAGGACCATGTGGATTGAACGAAATTACTGCTTTTGAAAGGTATTTGAAGGTACAAGTTGTTGTGATTAGCACATCAGCACTGAACCAGGTAAATAATTGGTTGATAATTTGTATTTTTCATACAATGTACTTATATGATTATAATTGTTTATTTGGTATTTATGGCTATTAAATATATATATATATATATAATTTATAGGTTATTTATAAGGGACCTCCAGGCGACGTGAAAGTATATCTCTGGTTAAACGGAAACCATTTTGACGTAATTCGTTCGCCATCAGCGTTTCACGGAGCCAGAAACTACTGTGGAGCATGCGAAAAACCAATAAATCTGGTTTCTGATCACAGATGTGATGTGCTGTGCCACATTTGTAGAGCAGAAGGGTGTGCGGAAGGTAATTCTGTACGATGTGTGGATTGTATGAGAAATTGTAGATCCCAAAAGTGTTATGATACACACAAGGAAAGAGGTATCTGCGATGAGGTTAGTACTTTTTAATTAAATTCGTTCAGTTTTTTCTACATTTTGCACATTACTAAGTTATAAATATATCTTCTAACATTTTTAAATTTTATTTATTTATAGATTTATCAGTGTCCTCAATGTTGCAAAGTTATTCGTAGAAGAGTTTGCGCCATGGATATGCATCGTTGTGACCATAAGATGTGTGCAGGTTGTAAAAAGTTTATGCCACACGATCATCTGTGCTATTTGCGCAAAATAGATTCAAAAGAACCATGCGATAAACTAATCTTTTTCGACTTTGAAACTGATCAGTCGTCGGAAGAACACTTGGTAAACTTTGCTGTGGCTCAATATTTTGACGGAACGGAACACGTTTTTGAGGGCTATGACGCTTTAGAGGAGTTTTGCAGGTTTTTATTTTCAGAGACGAATAAAAACCACACAGCCATTGCTCATAACATGAAAGGCTTTGATGGGCAATTTCTACTGCAATGGCTGCTAAAAAATGGCCAAGCTCCAGAAGTTATTCCTAACGGCAGTAAAGTAATGCATATAAAGTCGAAGCCCTACAACATACGAGTTGTTGACTCGTTTAATTTTTTACCGATGAGTTTAGCCAAATTACCGAAAACGTTTGGATTGGAAGAGCTGAAAAAGGGCTATTTCCCCCACTTATTTAACCGCCCCGAAAATCAATCATACGTAGGCAATCTTCCTCCAGAACATTACTACGCTCCCGACTCTATGTCTGCCGCAGAAAGAGAAAATTTTCTGAAATGGTATCAGCAAAGGAATGAATGACAACAAAATGACGTTTGTCCAATAGCTATGACCCCTTTTATAGAATTTGACGTATACGGAAATGCAGCACGAGTATTACTTTCCCTCTTTCGAAAGGTACCAACTGTCCAGAATGTAGCCGTAAATCAATTTGTATCGTCTGAAAATGTTGTCGTATAACAGGTAAGTAGAAAGGGCGCGTGTAAGGAACGTTGATGACTTCACCGTCTTTTCCTTCTACCTTCACAATTTTTAAGAGAGGTGCATGTATATCACCCACCACTTGAGGCTCTACGAGGTCGCAATACACATACATGAAAGGGAAACTTGCATTAGGATCTGCTACAAATGGACTTTGGACCACCCCGCTGTAGACTCCTGGGTAAAAACCTAACAGTTCAGCAATTCCTTCGTGAAGTATTACTTTACAACCCTCCTTCGTTTTAATCGTCACTCTTTTCGTGACGGCATGGTAAGAAAATTCAATTTTATTTTTGTGAGAAGACAAAGTCATAGCTTTTAACAAATCGGGTACAGTTTCATAACATCCAGGGGGAATTCTTCGTCCGTTATCTTTTCCGTCTCCCAAATCGAAACCGAATAAATTGTTATCGGATGTCACGTTGTACCAACTATGAGGATAGATAATGTTAACGAGACCTAGTTCCCATTCTCCATTCAAATCAATAGGCAGTGGTAACTGGGTGGTAAACTGAGAAGTACGATTGTTTTCAAAATATTGCATGGAGCTATCGCTAATGAGCGTCACGTAGAAAGACATTTTGATAAGTGTTCAATAAAGTAATGTTGAGTTTCTATTTATATCTGTTTCACATCGGATACCCAATCGTTGAATTTTTCAGGATAACCTAAGAATTTGACAAAGTATTCTGTTTTTCCTTTGCGCTTTCTCGTTTTGAGTACTTTTTCGACCGGATAATACCCAGAATCTGTTATTTTCTGAAGTTCTTCTTTGTAAAATGTGCCTTCTATTACTTCTCCCTTCAAATCTTTTAACTGATACACGATAGGGTTTCGTTTTATAATTTTATGAATAGTAAAAATTTCTCTGGTCCAGTTTTGCTCGTATCCTTTTTCAAAACGCATTTTTGATTTGCTTATACGGACCGTGGTCTCCTATTTTAAAATGGGGTTTCAGAGGATAAAAGGAAGAATTTTCGTAAAGGGTTCGCCATACTTGGTCCTGGTTGTTTATGTTTACTGAGACTGGTTCTGTTTTAATACTGCGATGCCATGTGTGATTGTAACTGTGTATCAACTTATCGAGTACATCTATGTAACGTTTTGTATTCATTTCAGTAAAGTACTTGTACATTTTCGTTTTAAGAGTTCGATTAAATCTCTCAACAACTGAGGCTTTAGTAGAATTATGGGTTGTAAAAAAATCAACTTTTTCCTTTTTTAAGAAATTTTGTACAAGTCTGTTCGTGAATTCCGTACCGGCATCTGTCTGTAATGACTGAGGTTTGCGTTCCGAAAATATTTTTTTCAAGGCGTGCACAATCGTTTGAGACTTTTTATCTTTTAGGGCTATTGCGAATGCATATTTACTTAGAATATCGATACAAGTAAGAATGTGTTTATAATTGTCGTTGAAAGGGGCCAACGATTGCATGTCGGCTAAATCAGCTTGAAACTGCTCGTCTAAACCTCCAACAATCACTCGGTTCCTAGGAAATTTATGTCTGACAAGCTTATGCAAAGTATAAGAATCTTTTGTTTGTAACCATTTTTTAATATCCTTCGATTTAATTTTACCTTTTAAAACACGGTGTAATGAATTTACGCCTCCAAAACTGCCGGGTAAATCTGGTTTACTATACAACTTATCGAGTTCTTTTGACATTTTTAAAACTTAATGTTTCTCTACCAAAATTAAAAATGAGTCACTTCCCTTGCGGAAGTCCTTTATATACCTGCAAAACGAAGCATAGCAGTTAAGTTACATACCCGCACCTGTAATATTTTCAATCAAGTCTGAAAAAAACTATTCCTGTAAAACAAATTTTTTTCTAAAAATACCTGAAAAAGAAAGCTTTGTACCAAATATTTTGTATCACCCTTAAACACACTGTAAAACAAGAAATTTTAAAAAATATGACAGAAAAAACACAATAAATATGAAAAAGTAAAGGAACAGTTTTTATTATACTAAATTTACAATAAATATATTTAGTTCAACTTCACCATACATACTCGTTGTACATTTTTTCATTTTCAGCAATAAACATATTTCTAATTTTTTGGAACAATTCTTCTACATTTAAGGTAAAGAAAAAATCAGATAAGTCCAATTGTTTGTCACAGTTCTTATAGGCGTCATAGAAGTTTTTGGCAATATGTCGCCAATCCAGTTTATAAAAAGACACATCAAAAAAACGTTCGTACTTTTCTTCAGAACTCATAGAAACACAGTCGTGAAGATCGGACATTGGATAACTTTCTTCACATGCAAAACACTTGAACAGTTCTTTTATCTTTACCAATAGTACATTGTTTATACATTGCGATAATAAGTCTGTGAGTTTTGTGAAATCATAGTAGTCATCATACATGCGTGGGTCAGAGTATTTGTTTTCGGATGGCTTAATTTCGCTGCTTACATAATAAGCAAGCGTATCTTTAATTAAACATTCCTTAAGCTTAGTGCTTACCTGTGGTATGATTTCTTTCAGATGATTCATCTCAGTTGGTGAAAGCACAATACCTTCCGGTAGAAATTCAAACAGAAGATTCTTATGCTGGAACATTCGTTGAAACACATATCCACATACTTCTCTTTCTTTTACCTCACGAGACACTAGCAAGTCTTTTTCGATCACTAAAGGTTGTTGTTCACTAAATTGTTCCACTCTTTGTTTAAAGGAATGCCAGACGGAAGGAGATAAGGATACTCCTTTTTTCGTAGGATGCAGAAACCCATCTTCATCTGTCAAGTATTTTCTTAGGTGTACACGTGTATGACCAATAAAAAAGGAAACGGTTACAAAATGATCACCGCCGATATGCATCACACGTGCTGGTAAAGTTTCCATCGAAAACAGTTCAGAGCCGTCGTTGTTTAACTTCACTTTTGCACATTTTTGAAGATCATTTTCTTCAACACTTGGTAGAGTCTCTTTATATCCAAAATGCACTTTTTTATTCATTCCTGATTTCGAATTATCACCTGAACGCTTCATTCTCTTTGTATATACTAACTTAAGAAATTTTATCTTCAAAATAGCACGTGCAGAGAATTATGCAATCTTAGAAGAGCAAAATACACGCGTGCCAACAACAGCAAAATCACAACTTGTAAAGTAATGATCAACACTGTTGCCAAAAGTTGATAGCGAAATAATCCGAGCAATTCGTGTTGCCATTCACTCCAAATCTTACCAGAAAACGAACTCAACACTACTGACGCAAGCAACCATCTCCCCCGATTGGTCGGCGATGGGTGACCACGCCTCCGAGCAGACAGTGACGACAACAGATCCTCCCCCAACGGGGGTTCTGAACCGTCATGCTCCGAACGCGTTAGTGCAAGAAAGATGATGCAATACCAAAAAAGCACGTGTTACTTCGGACTTAGCGATTTTATAAGCATTAATAATAACATGAATTATATTCGGCAGGAAATACACCACATTAATTAATTATCACTCTTCATACAAATTATTAGTAATTAAACATATGGTAATTGGTTTAATTAATTTCAAAGTCGCATTAATAATAATAAATCAAACATCTAATCCTGGTACCACGTGGGAACAAAATTGTGTTCAGTCGAGTAACGCACAGATTCCATCACGCTTACTAATTAATGAAATATCGTTAATTAATTCTGTGAATGAAGATAGCCACGTGGTGTTTTCACAGCAATAACAACAAGTTCTCTTAATTAAGCTACGTAATTAATCAAAGGGCACTCGTTGCCACGTGTGACTTTCGAGAAAAAATACAAGTCCCAAAAGAAGTGTTGCCATTCCATAAAAACTAACTCGTTCGCTTGTGACGTCACGAGGGTACTGAACTCGTAAATTTGAAGAAAAAATTCCACATCGAAACTATTTTTTTTTAAATATTCCAAATTAATGCTAAAATTCAGTAACAGATGGATGGCAGTACTAAAACCAATTAATTAATAATTAAATAAAAATTAACTAAAATTCATTAAAAGAGCAGTCCCAAAATTACAAGTCCGGTCTGCGAAAAATTTTCAAAGTCCTTAAACGATACTAAAATACATTTCAAACTTTAGCGTCGGTAACTCAAGGCCCAATAGCCTCATCGGTAAAGCTTCGCACTCCTAGCCGAAAGGTCCGGCGTTCGAATCCCACTGCCGGTAAGTGCGAAAAAAATAATTTTTAAAAATAAATCCAAGTCCGTAAATTAATTCTAAAATTGAGTAATAGATGGCAGCACTAAAAATTAATTATAGGAATTAACTAAAATTCATTAATTAAATAATTCATTAAAATCAGTTCCAAATTCCAAGTCCATAACTAAAAAGGTATTTCTTAAACATAACACATAAGATGGCAGCACTAAAATTCAATAACAAATGACAGCACTAAAATTAATTAATTAGTCGTGAAATAAAATTAACTAAAATTCATTAAAAGCACTAAAAATACCCTCCTAACCTTCTACGAAATCGTGACGTCATACCCACATCCATCAATGTCACTCAACCACGCCCCCCTCATCTATCAATGTCACTTGGCCACGCCCCCTTCTATTGTATTCGCTCAAGTAGTAGGCCTACTACTGGGGTGACATTAGCAACACGTCTGGATTTTGGGAAATTATAAATTTCGGACTTCCGGCCTAAATTACGATAATTCAAATAAAAATATTATTTGAGTAAAAATGTTATTTGATGGTTTAAACTTAATAAAATTTATCTTTTTTAAATAAACCTCCTTTATGAGATAATGTAAATTTAAAAAAAACTTAAATTGAATTAGTTATTTGAAAATATAAAAAGAAACTTTTTATTTAAATATAAAAATTTTAATAATTAAGATAAAATTCAGTTTGTATTAAAATATGTTTTAAGTAATTTAAATGAAAATAATTTTTAATAAGTAAAATAGTTATGTAAAATAATAAATCCTTCTTGGTGACATTGAAAACTTTCATAGACCCTCTCCCAACATCAGTTCAACCCACTGAGAATACAAATACATATTTCTAAATTTTAATATGTACTGCCTGTGTGCTTACAGTGGTGGTTGATCAGGTGACATTTCGAAGCTAGTATACGTATACTGCATAAGTTTATCTACCATAAGCATTGTCGCTATATAGCAACAATTTGTAAAATACTTCTAAACTAAAACTAAAGACCATGTTCTTGTAAAATGTATCATAATATTTTATTCTGGATGCATAGGTGGAAAACTATAAAAATTGATTTTATATTTACTTAATATTTATTACTATCTTAATTTTATTAGTCGTGATCTTCTTTATTATTACTGTACATAATCATTAAGCCTACCTGTTTATAGTTTATGCATAAAACAAAACAAAGGTTTTCGAAACTGTACCTGAATGAGACAGTTTCGCAACCGGAGAAAAAAAAGTTAGGCGTCATTGACACCTAGATTTTTGCTCCCAATTTCTCACCCTGGGTAGAAGGGCTTCAAGCCCGCAGCAGAGACGTGGTGGTCATTGATGGAGCTTCATGGCCGAGACTGCATGATCACGTGTTTCGATGTCAAAATAAAACTTACAAACAAAACAAAATTTAACGGATGGTGATCATTAAATAAAAAGAAGTAGGCCCTCTGGCCGTGAAACTATGCGTTCACATGTTGAAACTATTCAAACGGTGCAGTTGGCCTGCTGCAGCAAAAAAAGGATCGGAGCTGTTTTTTTTTTTTTTTTTTACACGACCTCACAGCACCCAAGCTGGCCTTCGAACTGACGCTTTCTGCTTCTTGCGCGAGGGGCTACGCAGAGACGCCGTACACGTGGACCAATCAGAGCGCGCCATCTCAGCCGCGAGGTTCGAGAACATTCCAGCGAGTTCCACCCTGCGAAACACGAACGAGGGGGGAAAGAAAGGAAGAGAAAAAAATGGCGGCTAGCGACCGGTAAGAAGCTTCTACACGCGGAAAAGAAACGATCCTGGCTAGGGTGAAGCAAGAGCGGCCATCTTGAATTGGGAAAAAAAATACTTAATTGATCAAAAATACATTAAAAACGTTATTAAATTTTCTAAAATTTTAGCGGGAGATAGCAAATCGTCCGAGACAACCCTGGGTAAAATTTGGAGTAAAAATTTAAATTAGAAGTGGGTAAAAATAATTAAAAACCGGACATGAACAAGTGATTATGGCAAGAAGTGAGTTAGGCTATTGAAGAGAGAAGGAAAGGTAATAGTCAGCAGAAAATCGGCAGAATTTACATGATAATTAAATTTACACCTCCGGAGACAGGGAAAACAAGGCAGAATTTATTTAAAGAAAAAGGGGTAATTAGTAGCAACTTACAAAAAACAAGCTATTGAGATGTTAAAGAAGGGCCACCCAGACCATTATATCTCCTGACAAAAGGTATTTAAATTGAACTTCCAAGTTAATTACTAACCTTAGACAATAAACAATTAATGGTTAACACACTTAAAATAAAAAATTACTGCATTTGATTTATAAAAACTGTTGTATTGTTTTTGGGGGATAATGTTTTTACAAATCAAAAGCAGTAATTTTTATTTTAATTGTTTTAACCATTAATTATTTATTTTCTTAATTCTTGTAATTAACTTGGAAGTTTAATTTAAATACCTTTTGTCAGGAGATATAATGGTCGGGATGACTCTTCTTCTATAACTCAATAGCTAATCTTTTAAATTACTACTAATCACCCTTTTTTTGTTGGAACTTTTTAAATAATTACCTTTTCTTTAAATTAATTCTGCCCTTGTTTGCCCTGTCTCCGAAGGGGTAATTTTAAGTATCAGGTAAATTCTGCCGATTTTCTGCTGACTATTACGTTTCCTTCTCTCTTCAATAGCCTAACTCATTTCTTTGCAATATCTCTTGTTCATGTCCGGTTTTTAATTAGTTTTACTCTCTTCTAATTTAATTTTTATTCCAAATTTTACCCAGGGTTGTCTCGGACGATTGGCTATCTCCCGCTAAAATTTTAGGAAATTTAATAACGTTTTTTTTTAGTGCCCTTTTGATCCATTAAGCTTTTTTCCCATTTCAAGATGGCCGTTCTTGCCTGTGTTTCTTCTCGGCCAAGTTCGTTTCCTTCCCGCGTGTAGTAGTTGCTGGCCGCCATTTTCTTCTTTTCTCGCTTCCTTCCCCCGTCGATCGAATGTTCTCGAAGTTTCCCGGCTGAGATGGCGCGCTCTGATTGGTCCCCGCGGCCGGCGTCTCTTCGAAGCTCCCCAAGCGTGGGGCAAAAAAGCGTCATTCTGAGAGCTGTCCACCAGCGTCCGACCGTCAGTTCCCTGAAACACCGGGACCCGACCTGCCATTGGATCCGTGGGTGAGATCGCTCCGATTTCGTTTTCTCTATCATCCTTATGCTACCAGGGATTTAAAATCAATAGCTAAATGTCTCTTCTCTTCAAGTAATAACCAGTGGTATAATTTCCTGTAACGCCATGTTTAAATTTTTTTTTGTTGTTAAATGATGTATGTTGATGCTGTGTTATTTTTTTTTTTCTTACCTAGTTAATTTTTGGAGTGTCATAAAATCTGTTTTATATTCTGGTTTGGCCTATGCTAATCTCTGTAATTGTTTGAGTTTTCTGCACATCAATGTATTTTCCTGCACCCTTTGGTGTAAAAATTGCTAAGCTCCCTTTTTATTCATTTTGGTAACTATTTAAACTCGCCTGTTGGATTGAAAAAGGTGGGGTTTCAAGTTTCTGTTAAGGATTTTGTCCGGGATTTTCATCAGATGCCTTGTATGGCTTGGGGAAGGTGGGGACTCGTTTGCCCAATTTTCTTTTTTTTTCTTTTTTGATAGGATAAATATTTTTTTTATTTTTTGCTGCAGCAGAGCCCTTTAACTTAAGTACTTGGATCCAATCGAGCTACTTTTGTCATGACAATTTTATTTAAGCATTTCCTTTTTCCTTTTTTTTGTTTAATTTACTAGGGCTAATAATGGGAAATTGAAGCACTCCTACATTTATTTTTTTGTTTTTTGAGCATAACTATCGCACGCTGTGATACCCCAGTACTGTGTTTTACTTTATTTCTAAACGCTGATGTCGTGAGGCCACTAGCTGTTTACCCCTGTTATTGTTAAATAAAATTTGTGATTTGGTGATCTTATGCGATGTCTCTGTGTTTATTTTACCACTTTTCTAACACACACTTCAGGCAAGGCTGAGATCATTGGGTTATTTTCTACGCTATCAGTCACAACGCAATGAACAAAATCTAAATTGTTACCTAACTAAACAAAATTTTCACGGCAGTAGTAAGTAGAATACTACAAAATGGTGCCGTGACCTCTCCTTGCCAATCTTGTGTGTGTTGAATAAGGTGAAATGGATACAGAAAACTTTCATTTTTTTTTTTGATGCATTTACATATCTCTTTGTAACTGGGGACTGTCTTGAGTAGCTTATTGGGTGGTAAACTTTTATTTTGGGAGTTTCAAAATTTTCTTTTTCCTAAGTCCCAGTATGGCTCTAGATGTAGGTGCCAGGGCGGCGGCATTGCCAGGTCCGGCTTTTATCAGCATGCTCCCACCACTGTCTGGTAGAAACTGCTCCAATTTTTTTCACTCCCTTTCCCTAATTCAGCCCTTGGCGGCCTGGACGGATGACCAGGCCTTGGCAGTCGCGAAATTGAAAATGTAGGGTGCTGCTCTCCAATTCTACACATCTACCTTAGAGGCAATTGAGGGTCTAACGTTGAAAGAATTCAAAGACCGCTTCATGGCACACTTTGCAGAAGCGGGATCCTTGGCCCAGGACATAGAAAAATTAACGTCCTGTAAGCAAAATTTTGGGGAGACAGTGCGTGATTACGCCACTAGACTGGAAGGAATTGCCCATAAGGCCCTCAAAAATCCCATAAATTCCTCGGACACGATACCTCAGAGCTTCTCACAGGAGATGCTCCTTTCACAATTCAAAGCGGGTCTTCTCCCAAACATTAAGGCCCAGGTCGTTGTTGTAGACCCTAAAACTTTTGTCGAGGCGGTACAGGTCGCGAAACGTGTGGAAGTGGCACTCCAATGCCACCTGTCAGACATAAATGCCGTAACGGCACGTTCCCAGATGGTGGAAGGCGACTTTGAGAGGCTCCTTAAGGCCACTACGGACTCATATGCAAAAAGCCTTGAATTGATCACCAGCCAGATGGCTGCGATGCAGGCTCAGCTATCACAAATGCAGTCGCAGAGTTTTATCCCACAATCTTTTCCTCCGCAGCGACATTCCCAACCTGCCCGAACTCAACGTAACATAACTTGTTTTTATTGTGACCGCCCAGGACATTACGCGAGAGATTGTCGGAAAAAACAACGTGACCAGGCTGCTAGATCCCAACACAGGCCTCGTCAGGAAAATCAGGCTCCTGCCAATGCTTCAGGCTCTGATCAGAGTGGGGTTAATGATGGAAATTTAAACTAAGTTTGGGGGGAGGTTGGTCTGGATCGCAACACTCCATTAATTCCCCGTTTGATCCCGCTGTGCAATCTGTAGTAAGTGTGTCGTGTTCTTTACCCATAATTTCCGTTAACTTTGCCAATTTTAAGTTTCGTGCACTCATAGATTCTGGTGCCTGTGTTAATTTAATTTCTTGTAATGTTTTTAATATTCTAATTAACTTTAAGGAAGACACATAAAACATTACTTAATACGGCGGATTAATTAGTTAAAATTTTTTTATTTGGGAATACCTTATTCCCCCGTACACGATATATATTTCGGTTACACACATAACCATCTTCAGTCGTTTCTGGAGCTCTCACTAATGGCGGCTTCTTTTTATATCTTCGTCGTTCTTCTTCTTGAAAGTTCGATGCATGACGTCGTCCCATGATTGGTCGATTGTATGGAGCGTATCGTTGATGCTGCCCTCTGTCGTCAATATTTCTAAGCTCTCACGAATGTAGGCATATATACTATTTTTAAAGTTGGCTATTTTTTTAATATTTTTAAAATCAATGGTAATGGGCTCTTTCAAAGCAAGACGGGCTAGGGCGGTACTTTGTTTGTGGAGGTTAATGTCTTTAAAATGTTCGTTTTTTCGTTCTTTAATTTTCCTTTTTGTAACGCCGATGTAGCAATTTTCTTTATTAGTATCGTTTGACATAAAATTAATTTTATAGATCCCTGCGGTTTCGATGGGGT
The DNA here is from genome assembly GCA_038373885.1 of Cheiracanthium punctorium. Taxonomy (NCBI): domain Eukaryota; kingdom Metazoa; phylum Arthropoda; class Arachnida; order Araneae; family Cheiracanthiidae; genus Cheiracanthium; species Cheiracanthium punctorium. The sequence continues at coordinate 85,594 of JAWZYV010014114.1, forward strand.
TGATTGGGTCTTTTTCCGATCTAATGCGCTGAAAGATTGTTTTATTAGGTTTAATAGGGTTAGGTTAATTAGGTTCAATAAAATAAACAATTTTTGCAAGAAAGAAAAAGAGATTTACCACAATAACCACTATAAAAAACTTAACTTTTGGATGAGAAATAATAAATGCTATAAACAAGGTCATACTAAAAAAGAAGATCAATTCATTAATCTATCCTCCTTAACTCTTACTCAACAGCAAAAAGCCACTCTAAACCTAGGTCCCAAATTCATTCTTGATGACAAAATAGATATCAATGATACCATTGCGAGCATTGAGGCCGCCATTATATCATTACCCCCCTCAGATAAACAAGCTATCCGTATGCACGCCCAACAAGAAATGAATAAAAAACTTAAAACTACTGTTAAAGATCATGAAGACCGTAAATGCCTCAGTGACCTAAAGAAAAATAACACGATCGTTTGCTTAAGCTCTGACAAGACAGGAAAGATTGCTATCCTAGATAAAAAAGATTACCATGAAAAAATGGAACAAACCATCAATAGTCTAAACGTTTTACATCTTCCCAAAGACCCCACCACGAAAATCAATAATAAACTAAAAACTTTAATAAAAAACGGTACCTGGCCGGATCAGAAAGGTCCGAACTATAACAATACCGCTAATTTCGCCCCACGGATTTTCGCTAAATTTAAAGATCATAAAAATCCCCCCTCCCTTCGCCCAATCGTAAGCAAATGTGAAGGCCCCACCTACACACTTGAAAAATATATGAAAGATATTCTGCAAGAAATTATACCCCCATCTAACAGCACTCTAACTTCCACCGACGATTTCATTAAAAACATCCGCGATTATAAACTTGATGAAAACGATATTATGGTAAGTTTCGATGTTGTAAATCTATACCCGTCAATAGATATTAAGGAAATGAACCAAATTATTAACAAACAAATTCAAAGTAGTTTTAAAGATATAGACATAATTAACACCCTAACTAGTGCTATAAATCTAATTTTAAATAACTCATATTTTCAATATAATAATCACTTCTACCAACAAATAAAAGGAGTCCCCATGGGCTCCCCCATATCCGGAATAATTGCCGACTGGAAAATGAGAATCCTTGAAGAACAGATTAAACAGACACACAATAATACCATCAAACTTTGGCTTCGCTATGTCGACGATATCTTCGCTATCCTTACCACCCACAATAATGAAGAAAATAATTTGATCAATCAACTTAATGCCATAGACCCGAACATTAAATTTACCTACGAAAAAGAAATCAATAATAGCCTCAATTACTTAGATGTGAACATAACCAGAAACAATAATCTCATTGAGACCACCATTTTTCGAAAACCTACTTGTAATACTAATATAGTAAATTTTAAATCTAAAACCCCTTTCAACTATAAAATTGCTGCTATTCGTTCCTATATCGACCGCGCTTTCAAAGTGTGTTCTAACGACGACCTCCTTCAAAAAGAAATTGCTTTCATAAAGAAACAATGTCAAGACGCCCACTACCCTCGAGAAATTTTCGACAAAGTTTTCAAAGCTAGGCAACGTAAATTAAATGTTATAGACAACCGTCAAAAAGATAAACCACGTTTTACTACCGCTATCCCCTTTAGCCGAGGGATAGCCAATAAACTTTCTAATATCGCCAGTAAAAAGAACTTCCGTATTCCTATTAAACCTAATAAAACAATCTTTCAGCGCATTAGATCGGAAAAAGACCCAATCAACCCCATCGAAACCGCAGGGATCTATAAAATTAATTTTATGTCAAACGATACTAATAAAGAAAATTGCTACATCGGCGTTACAAAAAGGAAAATTAAAGAACGAAAAAACGAACATTTTAAAGACATTAACCTCCACAAACAAAGTACCGCCCTAGCCCGTCTTGCTTTGAAAGAGCCCATTACCATTGATTTTAAAAATATTTAAAAAATAGCCAACTTTAAAAATAGTATATATGCCTACATTCGTGAGAGCTTAGAAATATTGACGACAGAGGGCAGCATCAACGATACGCTCCATACAATCGACCAATCATGGGACGACGTCATGCATCGAACTTTCAAGAAGAAGAACGACGAAGATATAAAAAGAAGCCGCCATTAGTGAGAGCTCCAGAAACGACTGAAGATGGTTATGTGTGTAACCGAAATATATATCGTGTACGGGGGAATAAGGTATTCCCAAATAAAAAATTTTAACTAACTTTAAGGAATTTGATAGTTCTCACCTCTCTTTAAAGGCTCTCACGGGTTTTGACATAGTCACCCCAAAATTAATTCAAACTGAGTTGCACATTTGTAACACCCCGTTTTCATGTAATTTTTTGGTTGCTCAGAGTTGTCTTTCTCCTAACTTTGATGTCATTTTGGGACTTGATTTTCTAAAGACTTACAAATTTCATATCGATTGTGACAACTGTATTTTATTTAATGATGATATTAGAGTGGTCTGGACGCATGAACATCCCCCGTCTTCTCTGAATGCTGTCGTGCCAAGTGCACATGATGATGTTGATCCCGATGTTGACTTTTCTCTTTTTGGCAAGTTACCCGCTTATTCTCAAAAGAGATTTTTTGTGACTATTCCAAACTGCGATCCCTCTTTCATTAATTCTACTGTAATAATTGAACCTAATCCTGATACAAATTTAACTTCCTTTCTTGTTGCCAATGCTATTTCCACCATCAATGATAATTGTCAGTGTTTAATTCAAGTTATTAATCTTACCCATGATTCCATTACCTTAAATAAGAATATGAAAATTGTTAATATTACCCCTATCCATTTAAATAAAGTTTCTGACGAAGTCAACTCGGTAGAACAACAAGCTGGTTCAGATGATTTTAGCCAGTGGGCTAAGGACATAGATTTATCCCATCTTGACGAATCTCAACGCAATGACATGATTGCTCTTTTGTCCAAATATAAGTCTGTTTTTTCATTAAACTCCTCCGACTTGGGCGCCTGCCCCATCATTCAACACCGTATACACCTTACAGATGACATTCCGGTTCGTTCTAAGCCCTATCGTGTCCCTTACCACCTCAAGCCTGAAATGAAGAGGCAGATTCAAACTCTCTTGGAGGCTGGCATTATCGAACCATCGACCAGCAGTTATGCTGCACCAGTCCTTCTGGTCAAAAAAGCGGATGGATCATTTCGCCTGGTGGCCGATCTCCGTAAGCTAAATGCCAAGACCATACCAGATAATTTCCCCCTTCCGAATTTGCAAGAGATGATTGATTTTCTTTCTGGGGCTAAATTTTTCTCTTCCTTGGATTTGACGTCAGGTTTTCATCAAATGTTTATGCATCCAGACGATGCTCATCTCACGGGTATTACTACAGAGGAGGGCCTCTTTCACTTCAAACGGATGCCATTTGGCTTGCGAAACGCGAGTGCTAGTGTCCAACGATTAATGGGAGTGGTGCTGTCCGGACTATCCAACTTCCAAATCGGGGTTTATATTGATGATGTGGTTGTGGCATCAACTACCTTTGAAGATCATCTGTCTAGGCTCGAGCTCGTTTTTCAGCGTCTAACTGATGCAAACCTAAAACTTAAACCCAAAAAGTGTGCTTTGGCAAAAAATGAAATTACGTATTTAGGACATAGAGTAACGGAGGGTAAGGTAATGCCAGATCCTAATAACATCAAATCTATTCTCAATGCTGCTGTTCCAAAAACCCGAAAACAAGTTCGCTCATTTTTAGGCCTGACTGGTTTTTATAGAAAGTTCATCAATAATTATTCCTTAAAAGCTCTCCCTTTAACTAATTTAACTAAAGACTCTGTAAAATTTTCCTGGGGGGATCTCGAACAAGATGCCTTTGACCAACTTAAGTCGGATTTAACGAAAGTGCCTTGCTTAAAATTACCAGATTTCAATAAGCCCTTTTCTATCTGTACTGACGCGAGCAAGTTCGCCATGGGCGCTGTGCTCACACAAGAGGATGAAGCTGGTTTTCCGCACCCAGTCTGTTTTGCTTCCAAAAAATTTTCGGCCGCTGAAATAAATTATTCTGTTGTGGAGAAGGAAGCCCTTGCCGTGGTTTTTGGTATTAATCAATTTAAACAGTATATTTATGGCACTCATGTAACTATTTTTTCTGACCAACAGTCACTTTCGCAACTTTTTAAATTGAAGGATCCCACCTCTCGCATAGCTCGTTGGATTATGACGTTACAACAATATGACTATACTATTGTACACAAACCTGGACGGTTAAATTTAATGGCAGACTTTCTTTCTAGAGAAGTTAACGTTGTTGATAATGTTCCATTTAAGAGGCAGTTCCTCTTAAGAGGCAGTAAGAGTTCCATTTGCCTAACCAGGACTTAATTAAATTACAACAAGAAGACTCTTTTTCCAAAAGATGGCGAGTAATATTTCGCAAGATCCTTTTTTCATTCATAAGTCAAATAAAATTTTTTTTCAACAAAATATTCTTGTTTGCCAATCTACTGATGCAAATTTTTCCAATATTCGACTTGTTGTCCCTCACTCTCTTGTTCAGAAAGTTCTTCAAGCCTGCCATGACAACAGAACTGTTGCACATCCAGGTCTTTCTCGAACTTTGCATCGGGTTAGGCAAAATTTTTTTTGGGTAGGTCTGTACCGTAATGTAAAAAATTATGTAATGTCTTGCCATTCTTGTTTACAAAGACGTGGTTTCAAAAAAGGTCAAAAGGCACCCATCCAGGAGATCCCCACTGTTGATAGACCTTTCCAGAAGTGTGCGATTGATGCGGTTGGTCCCTTTATTACCTCTAAACATGGGAACAAATTTTTAATTGTAATTACAGATTATTTTACTAGATTTCCAGAAGCTTACCCTGTTAAAGACATACAAAGTGCCACTGTAGCTAGGGTTTTGGTGGACTTTATTTCCAGACATGGCATTATGGAGGTGCTGTACTCAGACAGGGGGTCCAATTTTCTGTCGCAGGCAATGGAGGAAGTCTATAAGGTCTTAGGAATCAAGAAAATGCATACGGTGGCCTATAATCCGCAAGGCAACGGGGTCGTTGAACGGTTGAACAAGGTTTTAGTAGACTCTTTAAGTCATTTGGTCAGTGAAACTCAGGAGGATTGGTGCGAACAGGTTCCTTTTGCTTTGCTGGCCTTTCGCACTGCCTACCACAGAACTATTCAAAACACTCCTGCTTTTCTCACCTATGGTAGAGATCTGGTGTTGCCTTATGACCTGATTTTTTCATCAAAATTCAGGACATATGCCGACACTAGATCCTATGCTCAGGAAATTGTCACCAATCTCCAGAACACTTTTCCAATAATTAAAGATCGCCTTGAAGTTGCCTCTCATAACCAAGCTAACTCTGCTCCTACAAAATTTAACTTAAAAGACATTAAAGTTGGTGACACTGTCTTCTTACACACACCTGCACATAAACCTAATTTGTCGAAAAAGCTTTGTAAATTTAATAAGGGTCCCTATCGCGTTTTAAAGCAATGTTCTCCTGTTTTATTTTTGATTTCTCTTTTAACTAACCCTTCAGATGTTCAAAAGGTACATGTCAATAGAATTTTTAAAGTTGTTGATAGAGATGTTTTTCCTACTAGTAATAACAACTTGCCACACACTCCTGAGTCTGTTTTACCTGAGTCTACCCCTTCGTCTTCAACTGAGGATTGGGAAGCGAAGATGTTGAAAGAGTACCCAAACCCCTTTCTTCCTTATGATCCCACTTGGGATGACAGTTTTGGTAGTTTTCAAGTTTCTCCTATGCCGCCTGTTGTAGCCCTGTCTGATGCAGAACCTGTTACTGATTTTTTTAGAGATACTGTTGTGTCCCCTGTTTCCTTTTTAAGTTCAAATGGTGATGATATTGATGCCGCAACCCCATCTTCGATTTCGCCAGGCCTGTCTAGCTCCACTAGTAGTCATGGGTATAATCTTAGGCCACGTGATCAATTTGGCTTTGTACTTAAAAAGTAGTGCTGGGTCCTTTATTTGCGAATCATTTTTTCCTTTTTGAATTTGGGTGTCATTTTAGTATTGTATTTTTTTTTAGTGTTTGCATTTGTTTTACCTTTTTCGTTTACTTTTAGTTTCTTGTGGGTGGGTTGTTTTGTTTACTTGTTTGTTGGTATCAATCAAATTTTACCTGCACAATCTGTGTTATATGTTTTACATTTTTATACAAGTTCCTATTGAAGTAAATATTTTGTTTTGGTTTGATGATTTTGTGTAAGTGTTATAATCTGATGTAGTACCCTTTTGGTAGTACAAATTGTGTATGGCTAAGGGCCATTGCAATAATTCATGTGATATATTTTTTTTTTTTACCTTTTATTACTGTCTAACCACATGAAAGTTTTCTTAAAATACTTTTACCTGATTATGTCAAACAAAAACTTGTACTGGAATTGTCAAATCAGTGCAGAGATTTCTGGGTTCAAACTTTTGTTCTCTCTGTAATGGCTTGAGGAAAATTTTAAAGTTGTTAACTTTGCTGGTGTAGACAATTCCAGGGCCTTTATCTAAGAAACTTAGGGTTCAAAATTTTTTTTTTCTCACTTTGTTTACAATAAGTAATTCCTTTTGTTACTACCAACCTTCTGGTTACCTTTTGTTAAATAGGGGGGTGTTTGCTTTAAGTTATTCATGCTGGTTTGGGCTGTTTTCTTAAAATTACCTTGTTTTGTTTTGTTTTCCTCTTTGGAGAAAATGATTAGTGTCCAGATGTGTTTCTAGAGCCTTCTTGGTCACTTGAATTAACCTCCATGTTTGGTGGTAATTGATCTTGGGTCACAATTGGGCTGGTGTTTAGCCTGTTGTACTCAGACCAATTGCTGCTGGATGTGAGGTTATTCAGGGATCATTTCTCTCCTGTCTCCTAATGTTTTTACCAACTTAACCTCTAAATTAATGCATTAATTGGGTTTTTTTTTTTTCATTCTCTACAAATTTGGGATTGTCATGCTCCTGTTAAATTTTTTTTTCTCTCAGCTTCCTTTGAAAGGGGGGTGGTTCAACATCCTAGGTACTTGTCCGCCCTTGCCTGCTAGTGGTCCTGTATTCAATACATGACACTGACTAGCCTTTTATTTACTTTTGGAAATCTCTGAACTGATTTTTACCCACGCTTGTGACAACAAACTCCACGTAGTGACTACTTATACGAGGACTTTACAAAATTTTGCTACTGACCACTTCCTTGGACTCTAACTCATCATGGTCAGAATTGCATATTACCCCTTTTGTACCAAAGATTTTTACCTTTTTGTCTTCGTTTAATGTTGTTCTGTCATGTTTTATATGTCGTACTACATATATACTGTATGTTTTTGTTGTGAAGGAATGTGCAGGTAAAACTTTGCCTTTTGATTGATTTTTTCTTTATGGAATATGTAGGTATAGGGTTGAAATTTTTTTTTATGTGTCCTGACTTGGGACACGGGTTCTTGATGTTTATTTGAGGTATTTTGCATTATGCAAAATTTTTTCTTTTTCTTGCTGCCATGGCTGGTCTTCCCCAGGTTTAGTTGTCAAAATGGTATTATACGCTGCTTCTCAAGACATTTCACCAGTGTGTTCCTGGCTTCTCAACGAAAAATTTTTTACTTCGTAAAAAATTTTTTGGGGGAGAAGGAAGGATAATATGTTGTATTGTTTTTGGGGGATAATGTTTTTACAAATCAAAAGCAGTAATTTTTATTTTAATTGTTTTAACCATTAATTATTTATTTTCTTAATTCTTGTAATTAACTTGGAAGTTTAATTTAAATACCTTTTGTCAGGAGATATAATGGTCTGGATGACTCTTCTTCTATAACTCAATAGCTAATCTTTTAAATTACTACTAATCACCCTTTTTTTGTTGGAACTTTTTAAATAATTACCTTTTCTTTAAATTAATTCTGCCCTTGTTTGCCCTGTCTCCGGAGGGGTAATTTTAAGTATCAGGTAAATTCTGCCGATTTTCTGCTGACTATTAAGTTTCCCTCTCTCTTCAATAGCCTAACTCATTTCTTGCAATATCTCTTGTTCATGTCCGGTTTTTAATTAGTTTTACTCTCTTCTAATTTAATTTTTATTCCAAATTTTACCCAGGGTTGTCTCGGACGATTGGCTATCTCCCGCTAAAATTTTAGGAAATTTAATAACGTTTTTTAAGGCCCTTATGATCAATTAAGTTTTTTTCCCCATTTCAAGATGGCCGTTCTTGCCTGTGTTTCTTCTCGGCCAAGTTGGTTTCCTTCCCGCGTGTAGTAGTTGCTGGCCGCCATTTTCTTCTTTTCTCGCTTCCTTCCCCCGTCGATCGAATGTTCTCGAAGTTTCCCGGCTGAGATGGCGCGCTCTGATTGGTCCCCGCGGCCGGCGTCTCTTCGAAGCTCCCCACGCGTGGGGCAAAAAAGCGTCTTTCTGAGAGCTGTGGAGGTGCGGCTAGGACGTATTCTGGTCCGTTTTTTTTTTTTTTCATCGCATTTTTTAGGGGCCTAGCTCGGCATAACAGTCGTCACTTACATTAAGTTCACGATGTGAAGTTTGAACACGTAGGCCAGAGGGCCAGCTACTCCATGATCACCGTATAAATTTATTCTTTTTTTTGTGCGTAAGCACCCAGTGGCCCCACCACGTTTGTTACATGTTCGTTTTTTTTGGCCGTCTGCCTCTATTTGGCCTCCTTGCTGATGAGTCATCTTCACTGCCAGTATGCTGCCCCTCACTTTTGATGTGAATTGGGCTTAAGCCCCACCCCTTTATTTTTTTTTTCGACGAAGATCAATTACCAGTTTCGACGTCCCGTTTCGATCTACTATGCGGAGATCACCCTTTTTCCCAGACCGGGAGCCGCTAGTGTTTCTTCATCGAGAAGTCCCCGACGCCTGATTGTGCCGTCCGGAATCCCCTTCAAGGAGAGACCAAGATGCCGGCTCCGGGAGCCACCAGCGTCCGACCGTCAGTTCCCTGAAACACCGGGACCCGACCTGCCATTGGATCCGTGGGTGAGATCGCTCCGATTTCGTTTTCTCTATCATCCTTATGCTACCAGGGATTTAAAATCAATAGCTAAATGTCTCTTCTCTTCAAGTAATAACCAGTGGTATAATTTCCTGTAACGCCATGTTTAAATTTTTTTTTTGTTGTTAAATGATGTATGTTGATGCTGTGTTATTTTTTTTTTCTTACCTAGTTAATTTTTGGAGTGTCATAAAATCTGTTTTATATTCTGGTTTGGCCTATGCTAATCTCTGTAATTGTTTGAGTTTTCTGCACATCAATGTATTTTGCTGCACCCTTTGGTGTAAAAATTGCTAAGTTCCCTTTTTATTCATTTTGGTAACTATTTAAACTCGCCTGTTGGATTGAAAAAGGTGGGGTTTCAAGTTTCTGTTAAGGATTTTGTCCGGGATTTTCATCAGATGCCTTGTATGGCTTGGGGAAGGTGGGGACTCGTTTGCCCAATTTTCTTTTTTTTTTCTTTTTTTGATAGGATAAATTTTTTTTTTTTTTTTTGCTGCAGCAGAGCCTTTTAACTTAAGTACTTGGATCCAATCGAGCTACTTTTGTCATGACAATTTTATTTAAGCATTTCCTTTTCCTTTTTTTTTGTTTTTTGTTTAATTTACAAGGGCTAATAATGGGAAATTAAAGCACTCTTATATTTTTTTTTTTTGTTTTTTGAGCATAACTATCGCACGCTGTGATACCCCTGTACTGTGTTTACTTACTTTTATTTCTAAACGCTGATGTCGTGAGGCCACTAGCTGTTTACCCCTGTTATTGTTAAATAAAATTTGTGATTTGGTGATCTAATGCGATGTCTCTGTGTTTATTTTACCACTTTTCTAACACACACTTCAGGCAAGGCTGAGATCATTGGGTTATTTTCTACGCTATCAGTCACAACGCAATGAACAAAATCTAAATTGTTACCTAACTAAACAAAATTTTCACGGCAGTAGTAAGTAGAATACTACAAAACATAATCCCCCAAAAAACAATACAACAATTTTTTCCACATTTTTCGCAAATATCTTGTTTCCTATGGGGATTAGGCTATTTGTATGTATTACCAATATTGTAGAGGATAAAATTCTCTACAACTTTTGTACCTAAAGTTTTTTGTTATACGTTGTATCGTTTACGAGATAGAGGGCAGTGAGCGTGCAGTGTTGAACTATGTGGAGTATCATTTAAGGTCAACTGGTAGTCCGATCAAAAACACGCTTCATAAAGTTTATAAATTATTGATAAATATATACTTACAAATAATTTTAATTTTTTTGTAAATATTACATTATAATTAATAACTTTTTTCATTAATTAGTAATCTATCTATTCAATAACACTTATAACCTATTCATGTAATTAAAAAGTTATTAAGGGAAGTACAGCAGACTCCCTCTAATCTGCAACCATATAATCTGCAAATGCCTATAATCCGCCATACATTTAAAATGTAAACAAATAATTTTACATTTCAGTTTTTCTACACAGACTCTGAAAAACTGATGAAACTTTCACTTTCGTGAAAATAAAAAGACCAGGGAAAGAGGTCCACTGAAATATTAGCCTATTTATATTAATAACTAGAATAATCATTGGTGGAATCACAAATTGAAAGAAAATACCATCTACCTTACTTATTTTTAAAAAATTTTATACGTATATTCATAATTTCTTAACACAAAGATAAATGTCAAGTGGATAAACAAGTATATTTTCTTTCTGACTCTCTTCTTTTCTCTGCCGTGAGGTCAACCCATCTGCAATGTCTGCTGAAGGGGTGTTACTATGGAAATCTGACCTCATCAGAGAATTAGCCAATCAGAGACGACACTCCAAAACTCATATTCTGCCTTATTGTGACTGATAAACCAAGCAGTGTCTATTTTGCATGGGCCGAAACCAAATTGCGAAGTGGGCTGCATTGTGCTTTTTCAATTGCTTTATGATTTCATTGATTCAAGACGATTTCAAGGACGGCTCCCACGGGCCATAGCCCCCCTTGGAGGCTATGGCCCCCTTCGAAATTTTGTTTTACAACTTTAGATTCACATACTTCATGGTTTTATATGTTGAATTTGAATTTTGAACAATTTATATACCTATGTAAAATGTTCAATGCCCCCTCTCAGAATTCAGTCTGAAGATGCGCTTGGGCAATTTCATAACTTTTTTTAAAATTATGCAAATTTAGAGCTTTGTACTATTTTAGAAAACATGGCTGATTTTACAAATAATGATATTATGGCCGATTTTTTCATCGGAAAACTTTTTGAAAAGAAAATTGTGATTGTTAAAAGAAGACCAATGCTTGCACTGCCAAATTTAAAGCAACAAAAAAGCATTACGCGTCACTTTAAAAAGGTTTATTATGAAAGATGTAAATGGCTTGCTGAAAGTGCTATCTTTGACAAACAATTTGTTGGAATTGTCCACTATTTAGCTGTGAAAAAAGCTCATCTTGGATAACTGGTTACAACAAAAGGCAATATGGAATCATGATGTTGCATACTCCTGGTTCCACTGCAATGGCAACTTTTGGAACTATTGGTATTGAGACTGAATTGAGGGTTCAATATATTGAGAAATAAAAACTGTGCACGTAATATAGACAAAACACTTTCAAACCTCGGAATTATATCAATTGAAAGTGATTTGTTAATTACCTTAAAAAAGGAAAATATATTTTTCAATTCTGTAATCAATCATTTTGCTTCTAGTGAAAAAATAATGAAATTTGCTCGAAATAAAATTAAATATTTGAACTTAAAAAAAAAAAATGGTTTTCTTTTCATTGCTATGCGCCTTTAAGGAGCTGAGTTGCATTAATATCTTGCTTAAACTGGGATATTGTTGTTGTGGTGGGAATATTGGTTAAAAGGAAAAGTTAATTGGGCTGTGTGCGTGTGTCTGCATTAGTTTTGGATGTTTATTTCCCCCTCTCTCTCGAATGTAATATGATTACGAGCCAGTTACCTCTGTAAAAAATCTGCACCAAGGCATCTCATTAAGACTGTATCTCTCTCGTTGGTAATCCATCCGAACAATATATGTTTAAAAATATGACTGCTTGGAAGAGTTGTTGAGCCACCGCACGTCCCTGGTCTAATTATATGTGTACTGTTGCCAATATTTTTTAGAAAAATGCACATTTTTTCCCGTGTTAACCAAATGACCTATAATCTGCAAAGTTCTATAATCCGCACAACCGTTAGTCCCAACTTGTGCAGATTAGAGGGAGTGTTCTGTACTTTAACTACATTTTAATTATAGTCTCATTTACACTAATTACATTTTAAGTAGAAAATAATTTAGTACATCTTCTTTAAAAACCGTAAACTTTTAAATAATATGTTCTACTGTTCAGTGTTCTTTCATAATGTTAAAAATTATACCCGGGAATTATATGTGTTGACTAACAAATAAAGAATATCTCTAACTACGGATTAAAAGGCTTTGAATTACATCTATAATAATGAAAACTGTACTCTCCTCTTCCCGAACGATCAATTTGACAAAGACGAAATGAAAACAGCCCTCATAATCTTTAAACCATTTAATTGGTGATACATAAAGGATAGTGAATTACAGCTTATATATATAAAATGAATATTGACTTGAGAGAATCGAAAACAAAACAACTAAAACTGTCTTTCTTCGGCAGCGCCTTTCCGTGACATCACTCCATTAGCTTTGATTCATATCTTGGTAACCATGGACATACTATAAGAGTTATGGCTGATTTGTGTTTTATATGTAATAAGTCAGATTTGGAAGGTGAATTATTAGTTGAAGTAGTGTGCGGTATAAATACTTTGAGAAATGTAAGTATTGAAAGAAACGATGGTCACATTGATCATTTAAAATTTGCTGTTTGTGAAGAACAACCTGCCAACAAGACCTGCAAGAACCCAACAAGTGTGAAAGAAGCAATGAGCTTGCCATAATAAAACAATTCAGCTGGCCGTATGCCGGGGGAAAACCCATCAGCTGGTGCACTGAAATAGGCTAGCGGCGGCCACACTACCTTTCCGCGCCACACTTTCACTGTGCCAGCTGACGGGTTTTCCACCGGCACACAGCTAGTTGACTTGTTTTTTTTTATTTAAAGTAGAATGTAAACTAACATCTGTCAAATTTTCAACCAGAAGGAAATCATTGAAAAAAAAATTTTTTTTTACATGTTCATATGAGCAGCTGACGTATAATCCACCACCGCTTGGCCAGCTGACGGTTTTTTTTCAAACAAGTACTATGCCAACTATTATTTCAGAAATTTTCAACCAGGAGGAAATGACTGAATTTTTTTTTTTTTTTTAACGTGTCTGGAAGGCGGCCGCCGCCCAACCCACCAATGGTGCGGCAGCTGACGATCACCAGGCTTCAACACAGAACTATCTTAATCATCTCACGAATTATCAGTCGGGAAGAAATAACTGACCAAAATCTGTTGCTGGCTCCCAGACTAGTGGTGCTGCAGTATCCTGATGCAGCAAGAAACAGGCTACTGTTGTCCTGTCATCGGCCGAAGCCGGATATTTGGCTGCTGGCCTGGCTACGAAAGAAGTTTTATGGATAAGGGGACTGCTGAAAGAACTGGGAAGGTCGAATTTTATCTCATCACCCTCAATTATAAAGGTAGACAACCAAGCAGCTATGTTCATTGCACAAAATCAAACTACATCTGAATGCAGTAAGCATATGGACATTAAACATCAATTCATACGTGACTACACTGAGCAAGGTGTAATTAAATTGGAATACGTAAATTCCAAGGAAAACATAGCTGATCTTTTGACTAAAAACATTTCAAAGGCAGTATTAACTCATTTAAGAAAATATTTAGGTTTTTGCAAATAGCCCTCCCATATGAAAGAAAAAAAAAATGTGTTCATAACACTTCTTTTGCCACTGTTTTTTTTTTACTGTGTAGCTATGAAGAGCTTCTGTAAGTACTTTTTTTTTTTAGTTTCTCATTTTGAAGGTTGTATTTTAATTAGTTTGAGTTTTTCTAGGCACACTTTGGCAAGGAGGAGTGTTAGAAATAAATTTAACTATGTTTTCTATTTCTTTATTATCTGCCAAAGCAGTGCTATAATTATAGACTCAATGTTTCCTAATACTTATATGTAACCTTTTTTTTGTATTTGCTGAATGGCAACAGTCGAGTAAAACTTCTGTCAATAAACAATGTAACTTTTCTGTGAATGTGAATTCAGTGAGTTGCTTTACGTCTTTCTGATTTATCAAAATATATCTGCCTTGAAGGAATTTCTAACAGAAATGTCACCGGGTTATTTATTTGCACTTTTGAGTATATAAACATTTGTAAAAAGCTAGCCAATGTAAAATTAATTCTTAGGCCTCCCCGAATTTCTTGAAGTTTGCATTTTTACTCCAAATATAGCTTGATAAATTAGATAAGCAAACTCGCCTATATCCACTTCATTACCAACATGAGCTTGATATTAACAAATCTCACCCTCTCACATACTTTTTGTAAACATCGTCCTGATTTTCAGCTTGCATTCTTCTTTAAATTATTACTCCTCCTCCCCCCTCTCCCTCCCATCCTTCCCATTCTATCCCAGAAAGATCCTGATTTCATTCCAATGCGCTCTCAGCTGATTTTGAAATTTAAGTCTCAAATAAAATTATCTGTGTTCTCCAGAAAGTGTGATAGGCATAGCTGCCATACCTCCCGATTTTTCCGGGAGACTCCCGAATTTCAGAACGATCTCCCGAACTCCCGAAAAGTTTATAAATCTCCCGAATTTTTCCAAATTATTCCCATGTTTTATGTACTTATCAATTTTTGAAAAAAATTTACAGAACTTGTTAAATGCTAACGACAGAAACTGAAGAAACTTTGCTAAGACTACTCCAGAGGGCAAAGATTACTTAAAAGTATGGTTACCATTAAAGAACAAAAAAGCAAGGGAAAACAACAGTGATTACCGAACCTAAAGCAAAACATGTCCTAAATCTACGACGTTCTTAGCGGACATAGCAGAGTAACAAGAGGACGATAATGCGCGCCTGGGATGTACGTTTTCACTGCATCTCACACTGTGCCTAGACTAAAGTCAGCTAGAGTGCAATTTTACTGATTTCGGAGTTCGTAAATTCAAAACTTAGTTCAGAGGGGCAAATTCTTATTTTAGATCCTCGATGTTTCGAAAGGCATCTGATACATACTTATGTACTGGGCGAACTACTACACAACAATAATTATCTATCGAGACCTTTCGCCACTGGAAAACCGTTGTCGATGAGCTATTGTTACTCACGACGTGTTTTTATTGCTGTTTTGCGCACTTGATGAATCTATAAATTTTTTCCACGAACACGTACCAGCTTAACTGACACTTCTATTGTGGATTATTGAGAAAATGGCAGGTGTTAGCGAATATCTTAGAAAACTTGGATTGAAAACGAAATGTTTGTGGTCATTTTCGGATCCAAAAATTTGCTTGGTTTTGAAAAAATTGTTGGCCGAACGAGAACTTCCAGACATTTTATGAATGCTAAACTGGAATTTTTGTTTAAATAAAGCAAACTGACTGTCTGCACGGCAAATAAAACTTATATAAAAGTGCAGCTTTTAGTAATGGTATTTAAAATATAAATCTTGTCGTATTCCTTTAGGTCTTCACCATGCAAAGGAAGTAAAATAATTTATGGTAGTTTAAATATACTTTATTTCTTAAATAAATAAATTATTAATAATAATTCCAATAAATAAATACTTCGATATTTATAGCTATTAAAACGTGCACATCTTAATTTTATGCTGAATAAAAGAATAATGCTTTTTTAAAAGGTGAGTTAATGTTAAGAAATCCGGAAGAAAAAGAAAACCAAAGTTTTCCGAGTTTTGGTTTTTTTTGGCATTTTCTTTTTAAACAGTTACGCGAATTTTACTAAAAATATGTACCGTAACTTCGTGAAAAGTTAACTAATGGTAAGACCACGGGTGGATTAAAGGGGTTGGGGGGGGGAGCGATTACTCCTCCGCTACAGGAAAAAGAAATTCTATTTTACTTCCGTAAAATAGACAAATTTCAACTAACCACTCATAAAATTGCATTAATCTGTCCTTAGGCAAGACGTATCGCCCCCTTAAATAAATAAAAAGATTACTTTTATTAATCATTTAGGAAAATGTACATAACCAAGCCCCCCCCCCCCCAAAAAAAAAAGAAGAAGAAGAAAAGATCATTACTAATTCTCATGTGTCAAGCCACATAATACTTAATTTTAAACATTCAATTGATACTCTCTCTGGGTTAAAAGTAACGAAATATAAAATTTAAAAATGCTCTTTATTAAAAATTCGCGCTCGCAATTGAAAAAAAAGAAATTGAGGCGACACAAGTCATGTTTTAACGTCTCAGCAGATTTCGCTCTCTTGCTTTATCTTTCGCTTTCGCTCTCTTGCTCTCTTAGCCAGCTCGCAGAGTGAAGACAAAACAACAACAACCGACGCGGCGTCGGTATCTCGGTTTGTGAAGGCCCGTTTTCCTCCGTATTACATAAATTATTTTTTTTAAAAAGCACATTCAAAATTTGGTTCTTCTGCATATCGGACTGAAATATTTCTAAAATGGTTTCACGAAGCTTGTCCGCACCTATAACTACTTCGATGCTTTAAATGACATAATGGGAAAAAAAAAAAAAAAAAATTCAAATGCTTCCTGCATGCCGACGTGCCGTCACTTGAAATGCATCTATGTGCTTTATTTTCTACTGAAATAAATTTGTTAGCATTGGCTTCACCGGAGCTTGCGCGCTAATTACAGATCAAAAAGCAAGATCAATATACTAAATTTTTTTGCATAAGAAATTTATTTCAGCCAGATAGTCCGTGTCCTGGAAAAAAATCCCTTTTGACATGCATAGTCCACGGACTATACTAGCTAAATTATGGTAACTAACTATCCCCGATCTCCGGGTTCCATATTTGCCAACTGAACTTAATCTTTTTGCAGCCTTTTGGTAAATGAATAATTTTAAAAACAAGATGTAAAACAGAGTTTTTAACACTCTATTGTTAAATTAAAATTTAAGGCATTTTAGTAACTCAACTCAACAGTAAAGTATTTCTTTGGTAATTATTTGGTACAGGTTTTTCTTTGGTAATTATTTTTACAGTTAATTTTAAAAAGCATAATCTTGTGAGTTGGTATTTTGCAGCTAATATAGGAAGGAGCAGAACATATGTCCCTGTCATAAGTTCCACTTCTGTGTGCTGATGTGCTGCAAGACTGCTAAGATTCTAAAATTTTACCTAAGAAAATATTTAGACATTAATAAAAAATAATTATTCTTTTTCCAATAAAACAAGAAAACTTCACTTTTATTCTATCATTTGAATGCTTATTTTAGAAAATGCCAATGCCATAAATATAATTTTTCATTCCATTTCTGATCAAAATTAAAAAAAAAAGATAGGTCTTAAAATATATATATATTTTTTTTTTGAGAATCAATTTTTAATTTTATTTTCATATCAAGAGAATAGTCTGAAATTTGGATGTGAGACTTATGATTTGTTTTGATCTAGGATTATACGATATTACTTAAGATAATTATTTTAAATAATTTTAGCCTGTTTTCTTTTAATAAATATTGTATATCCAAAATTGATTATTAAACATTTACAGTGCATAGTTATTTTCTTCAGGATCACAGTCAATTTGTTTGTGGTTGAAATTTAAATGGTAGAAATTGTTTAGTACACCGTTTAGTTTAACAGTGGTTGAATTTAAGCTCACACATTATTCCCCAGTTCCATTTTTTTGCATAATCAACCTTGTTATATATGCCTGAAAATACGTGCACGTAAATTTTTCAATTTTTTGCTGGAAAATATGTCCACGTGTATTTCCTCTTTTTTGCTCTTCAGCTGTTTTCATGCCTGCAAAAATCCAGGGGGGGCAAGTGCCCCCTTTGCCCAATGCTGCCGGCGCCCATGAATGCAAATAGTTCAAAAGTACTTACTGTTTAAAAAATTGTTATTTCTTTTAAAAAAGTATCGCATTTTAAAATTGGCTGTTTTAATAAATGTTTTAAACTATACATTTTTCTTCTATATGTAATTTTCTTGGTTACTGATATATTACGCATGTGTACATGGAGTTTTTTCATCGATAACAAGGGTTTTTTAAAGTCTCCCTAATTTTTTAAAAATCTCCCTAATTTTTTCGAAAATCTCCCTTATTTTCATTCTCCAAGGTTGGCAGCTATGGATAGGCGAAGAGTCAGTGATCGAGCTGCAGCTGATCTTGCGCCAGCTTTGCTTCATGATGTAAGTGAACATATACAAGAACAGACGAAAGATAACTGTACATCTGTTATTGATCAGTATAAAATTGGGCGAGAAAGGATAAAGACTTGTCAAGCAATTCAAGATGAGATAATATGTCTGGTCACAAGGGCGGATCAAAGTGGGGGTGGAGGGGCGACCACCCCCCCATGAGAAAAACAATTAATGTAAAAGATCCTATTTTACTTCCATAAAAGGATGTGTATGTAAATCTTCTAACTAACTGCCCCACCGACAAACTAACCCCCCCCCCCCTTGGATTAATCCGCCACTGTCTGGTCACAAGATCATAGCTTTGTTTTTTGACAGAAGAAGGGATGAAACTATTACAATTACGAAAATGGATGATAGCAAGTTGCATAAGAGAAAAGTATGGGAGGAGCATATTACACCAAGAGAAAAACCCGGTTCTGGGTATTTGGGACATTTTGCACCGAAGAGTAAGAGTTCAAAGGACATTTCTGATGGTATCTTCAGCTTATTAAATGAGAAAGCTTTTGATTTATCAGAATTAGCCTTTATTAAAAGTGATGGCGAAGTGACTAATACCAGTGTAAATGCACGTGTAATTAGACGCATTGAAGAAAAGCTCAATTCTCCCGTGCATTGGAAAATTTGTTAATTTCATTTCAACAAACAGCCTTTATACCGCCTTATAGAAGTAGTCCATGGGAAAACATCAAGATCAAGCGCATTCAGTGGATTGATTGGTAAGTCCCTGAAGATGTACACCATAGGTTCCCAACGTGGGCGATAATGCCCTCTTGTGGGCATTTGAGGCTTTCAGGGGGCGGTAAAAGACCCAGAGAAAATTAGGGGGCGTTGATATGGCACGGAGGGGCATGGGAAGATTAACCAAATATAGTCTAAAAAAGACTTAAAAATAACGCTGATAATATTTTAATAAAAATACTTTTTAATATAATTAAGTATGCGGTTTGATTGTTCTCTGAAACTGTCAATTTATTTATTTAGAAAGCAACAGTTTATCCATTACTTCATATTATCAAAACCCCTGCCTGTCCTTATAACAGGTAAGCTAAAACTTTTATTCCTCTTTTTTAAATGAAGAAGAAATTCAGTAGTGTTTCAATTCCAACGATATTTTATCTATTAGTATTTTTTTTTTTTAATTTAATTCTTGTTTTCACCATGCATTACACCGGTCAACAACAACAAAAATTTTTTGAGGGGTTTCTGTTCTCATGCTTAAATTCTGATTCTAGACATTGAAAAACACTTAAATTTTCATTTTCATTAAAAACAGTTAAAAACACTTTAAAATCCGTTTGTAGCACTTTCGGTGGCAGCCACCACCTTCTTCAGCTCTGGTCTTAATTCAAAATGCCTGGCTCTCTTCCTCAGCAAGGCGTTCCACCCAGGATCTATCTGCGCATGCGTCATGTCATTTATAGTGCCATCTGTAGTTATAATCTGTAAGGCCTCCATGTTTAGGGCATAAAACTATTTTTGTAATTGGCGATTTTTTGGCTATTGTTAAAGTCGATTTCTATAGGGCGTTCTTGGGCTATTTTTGAGAGGGCAGTAGTGGTTTTTATTGAATTTAATGTCATTGTGGTGTTCCTTATTTCGGTCTTTGATTTTCCGTTTCGTCATACCAATATAGCAGCCTGGTTTATTAGTACCATTGTCTGTAAAGTTTATTTTATAAATATCAGCGGTTTCATCAGGAGTAATAGTATCTTTATCACTGCAAATGCGTTTGAAGATATTTTGATTAGGTTTTATGGGGATTTTGATATTTTTCTTGGTGGCTTCATTTGTAATTTTTAGAGCAGCTCCCCTGCAGTAGGGAATGGCGTTGGTAAATTTTGGTTTCGGGTTTTGATAGTTAGAAAGCGCTACAAACGGATTTTAAAGTGTTTTTAACTGTTTTTAATGATTTTATACTATCTGTCTTTTTGATTTTAAATTACTTTTCAATTTTAGTTCTTAAAGTTTGCTTTTGTCTGATTTACGTCGATAAGTATATTTTAATTTATTTCATAAACAAAAGATGGCAGCACTTTGATTAACCCGAAAGTAAACTGTATTATTATTTGTAACTCTGTAGTAGTGCTTGTAGTATTATTTGTAGCATTATTTCTAATATTATTATTTGTTTGTATTATTATTTGCTCATACGAACATAAAAGAAATACAAAAAATATTCACTTTTAGACATTAATTTCTTATTATTTTACATTTATATTGTATTGTTTATCATAAATCTTGAATAAAAGAGACTTATCTAGCAAAAACTTTTCTGATCCTAATTTAGAGTGGAATTATAAAAAAATATAAAAATCAGTGATTTTTGCTAAAAAATTGAAAAAATTGCTTTAATTTCTACAAAAGCAAACTTTCATAATAAAAAAAAAATATTTTTCTTAGTTTTGGCGTAGGAGAAACTAAAATTTAACATGTAGAAGTCACACCCAAAAATCGTGTTGACCGGTGTTAGGTACGCTCTTGTTTCTCTGGAGTGGGAGGGGGGCGGTATTGAAATATTCACTAGAAAAGGGGGCACCAGTTAAAAAAAGGTTGGGAACCTATGATGTACACTAACCTTCTTATCATTAAGTTTAAGGAAACTGAATTTTCGTTTGAGTCCGATATTGGCTTTGGAGATCTTAGCACTGATCAACGTTATTTGTGGGAAATTTGTAAGGCTGTTTCCTCTGATTATTGCCCACAAGATCTAGGAAATAGAGACCCTGGAAAACTCTCCTATTGAAGAATCAAAACATGAAAAAACAGCAGTTATGATAGGAGAAGATACAGATTTACTTATCATTTTAATTGGGCATACTCTATCTTACAAAAAAGAAATTTTCTTTTAAAAAGTTGGCAAAGGGAATGTAAAAACTGAAATATACTCCCAAAAGCTTCGATAAATATCTTAATTCTAAAAGACACATTTTGTTTCTGCACGCATTGACACATTGATGTGACACAACTTCTGCGCTCTTTAAAAAAAGGAAAAAACTTTTTTAAGAACATTTGAGAAACTGCTGAATTTGGATCAACTTGCTGCAGCATTTGAAGAAAACTGTCCGGTACAACTGTCCGGTCTCCAAGATTATTTGAGAATGGAATGAAAACCTTGTTGGCAGTCTATAATGCTCCAAAATCTTTGGACAGTATCAATCATCTTCGTTACGTCCAGTATGTCAAGTCAATAAAACTAAATAAATCTGTGCAGTTATCAAATATTCCACCAACAAGTGCAGCAGCTCATCAACATTTTAATCGTGTTTATTATCAAGTTCAAACTTGGTTAGGGCATGATTCAGTGGCGGCTTTTCAGATGAAGTAGGTGAAGTGCCTCTTCACCAAGTATTGTAAGTAACAAAAAGTTGTTTAACGTAAGCAAGCAATAATCCTTTTTCAAATTTATTCTGTACGAATCATGTACGAATCATATCACGTACACATCATTTCCAAAGGACATTTAAAAGTTTGTTGCTGTTGTGGGATTAAGGCCAATTATCTACAGAAGGGCTCTAAGCCTATGAGTGGGATGCCCTTTGTGGGGGTCTTTCTACGGGTCCTAACTCGTATTTACGCTAAGTTTTGGAGGAAACCACGGAAAACTCTGAACGATTAGGTCGGCGGACGTGGCCTGGTTTTGAACCAGGCACCTTCCGTCTTCAAAGCGCCATGTGGTAGGCCACTGGTCGGTCGACATTTTATAGGATCGCTGAAAGATTAAAAATTTCTTTCCGCAGAAAGGCTGTGCCACCACCTTATTACCATGATTAATGGCTGCATCAGGTGTTTTTCATTATGTTTTGGTATCAAGCTCTTCACCTATTTTTTTCATCACGAGCCGCCACTGGCATGACTTGGAACCCCAGGAATGGGGTTGGACAATGTATAACGAATTCCTGGAACCTATCACCACAATTTTACCATTTGCTCCAAAGGAATTACTAAACACAATATTCTGCAACTGCAAAAATGGTTGTGGTTCACGATGTGGATGCAGGAAATCGGGGTTGCAGTGCTCTTTAGCTTGTGGCCAGTGTAATGGGCAAGCTTGTCTCAATGCTTTGCCATATCAGATTGATGCCAATAAAGATGAAACCTTTGACCCTGAAATAATGGAAGACCTGGAGACAAATGTCTTTGAAGATGATAATGAAGAGGAAGCTGAAATTCTGCAGCAATCGGAAGGCGATGATGATGAAGAAGAAGAAAATTAAAATTAGAACTTGTAGTTCTTATAATTATTATTCAATTTTTTAAATTTTGACAGTCATAAATATATAGAATGATAATTTTTTACTAAAAACATTAATTAAAAATTAATTTCTCTCATTTTTTTTATTTATTTAAGTAATTAGTATAACTTTGATTAAAATTAAAGTATAATTTAAGTATTTCCCTTAATAATTTTATAGGTACATGAGCAGGTAAGTGTGATTAAATAAATTGATATTTAATTTTAAAAAATACGTAATGGAAAAAGTTATTAATTATAATGTAATATTTACAAAAAAATAATTATTATTTATAAGTATATAGTTATCAATAATTTATAAACTTTATGAAGCATGCTTTTGATCGGGACTAGCAGTTGACCTTAAATGGTACTCTACATAGTTCAATACTGCACGCTCACTATCTAGAAAAGAATCTAGATAGAGATCTATCTAGAAAAGAATTCAACGTATAAAAATACTTTTGGTACAAAAATTGTACAGAATTTTATCATCTACAATATTGATAATACATAAAAATAGCATAAACCCCATAGGAAACAAGATATTTGCGAAAAATGCAGAAGAAATCAATTTTTGTGACCTTTGACCTTAAAATTTGACAGACACGTACACCCTACCATATGTACGTTTTCAGACAAGTTTTAGGATGTTAAAATAAAAGTGTATACAAGTTTATAGCTGGGTATCACAAATTCCGAGAATAAACTACTGTAATTTCTGGCTTATAATCCGTGGATTATCTACTAAAAAAGATGAAAATTTATCTAATGCGTATTATGCATCACTGCACACTATCTACTGAAATTTTTCCTGAAGCCTTCAAATTTTACAATAAAAAACTTTATTTATAAAAACAAAACAAAAGTTCATTTCTTTTTTTCCAGTAGATTTAGACCCTGAAAAAGATTTAAATCTGTTAATCAATTACATGACACTAGATAGCACTGCAGTTGTTCAGTAGATTTCTTGAAGGTGGGAAAAAACAGGGACCTTTGAGCATTGGCGGTTTTATGGGGGGGGAGGGTAATGGTGGTAATTACCCCTCCCAAGATTTTGAAAACGAAATTGAAAAATAGTTCTGCATGGGGAATTCACTGGGGTGAAATAAACAAATAACACTATCTACTGGCGAAACATAAGAATTCTTCAAATATAGCATTTTTGATCGATTGAGGGGGGGGGGAGATGCAAGGTTTTTATTTTCGGTATTTACATATTTCATTAATTATATGATTAATTAAACAATTATTTCGCATTTGATCATTAATTAAACATTTTATCTCTCTATATAAAGGAAGATGTCCTGACTGACTGACTGACGATCATCGCCCAGCCAAATCTACTGGAGGAACAGACATGAAATTTTAGGAGCTTATAGCTTTTGTACCCGAAGCGTCATTTAAGAAGCAATTTTTAAAAATTCTAACCCAGGCGGGGATGGCAGCCCAAAATGTTCTTTTGATGTTTCCCTTCATATCTCAGGGTTAAAAAGAGATAGCCTTACAATTTGTGCTTTAAAATGTAACAACACAGATACCTGAAAGTTGTTTTCAGGGTTTTTTAGAATTCGCACCCAAACAGGCGTAAAGGTCCAAAACATTCTTTTCACATTTCTCTTGATATATCGGAGGAAAAAAAGAAATAGCCTTAAAATTGTTGCTTAAAATTCGGTTTCTCGGTTCTTTAGAATGCGCATGAAAAGGGGGATAAGGGGCCAAAACGTTATTTTCAAATTTGCCATCATATCTCAAAGGGAAATAGAGATAGTCATAAAATTCTTGCTTTAGAATGTAGCGAACAAGAATGCCTGAAAATCAGTTTGAGGGTGTTTTAGAATTCGCATCCAAGTGGGTGTAAGGGACTGAAACGTTCTTTGACGTTCTTTTCACATTTCCCTTCATCTGTTAGAGGAAGAAGATAGCCTGAAATTCTTGCTTAAAAATATAGTAAACACAAATGCCTTAAAATCATTTCCAGGTTTTCTTAGAATTCTCATCATAATGGGGATAAGGGGGTCAAAATGTTATTTCCAAATTTTCCATTATATCTCAAAGGGAAAAAGAGATAGCTACATTTTAAAGCAAGAATTTTTTGGCTAACACAAATACATAACAGTCATTTTCAGAGTTTTTTAGAGTTCAAACATTTTCATATTTGTCTTCATATATCGAAGGAAATTGAAGATAGCCATAAAAAAACTTTCATTGGGATGTAACGAACACAAATTCCTAAAACTCTTTTTAAATTTTTTTTTTTTTTTTAAATCGACCATTATAAAGGATAGTTGACAAAAAAAGGTATTTTTCACGTAATATTTAGCTCTTGAGTGCTGTTAATTTTAGGACACTGTCTACCTGGTGAAAAGGCGAATCATGTTTCAAGTGTTGCCAGATTAAATGTGTAAAATCCCCAAGATCCATTTTTGATGATTTATCGCCAAAATTAGTATAACAGAAATAAGTCCCCGAAGCGATATCTTTCATCTTTGTCGAGTGCCCCACCAGTGGCCAAGCACATAACAGGCTTAACTGGGAGACGGAAGGTACTTGATTCAAAACCAGGTCGCGTCTGCCGACCTAACCGTTTGGAATTTTCTGTGGTTTCTTCTGGAACTTAGCCTAAATACAGGTTAGGATCCTTTAGAAAGACCACACGGAAGGCACCCCGCTCTTTGGCCTAGAGCCCACGTGTTGCTAATTGGCAGTAATACCACAACACAACCATCTTTGTCGAGAAATTGCGTAATCCTACTGTTTATTTAATTGGAATATTGGTGTCTATATTCGAGTAAATGAAGATGAAGTATAGTCAGAGGTGCAGAGAGCCAAGTCGGGGCCCCGGGGATAAAATATTTGGGGTCCCTTTGCTATCCTGTAATCCTTTTGATGTCGTATTAGATCAATCATTTATTCCTCATTAAAATTATTAATCATTTAAAGAAACTTTAAATTAATAGTAATTGGAAAATAATTAATAGAATTGAAATTATCAATTTAAGAGTATTATACTTTAATAAACATCCATGCTCTAAAAAATACCAACATTTTGTTTTGAAGGTTTCGTCACCTCCATAGAGAAACTGTATTTGAAACGTTAACATTTTTGCATGGCATGTTTCCTCAGTATTGAAAAAATTAATATTTTTATTCATACTTCCATGCAAGCAGGAGGCCAAAAAAGTGGAAATTTCAAAATTTCTCATAGAAAGTCTTGACATTGAACATTTTGTTAAGGAAAATTCAAAATTCCGGAGGTTGGGTGAGCCCATAGTCTCTCCTCTGGCTATACCCTTTCTTCCCCTATTTAACAATGTGTCTCGGAAAAAAAAAGATTTCTTGTTAAATAAATCTTTTCTACTTTTAGTCATGGCAAATTGTTGAATAACACCGTCAATGTCTACTTTTCTTGCAAAAGAAGACTCAATCACAAGCACTCCTCATTTTTGTCAAGTGGGTGGTTTATGCTCTGCCTTTTTGTAATTTCATTCAAAAAGTAATCTCAATTTGGACATTTTTTTTAAATTGGCAACACACAATTAAGTATCATGTAGAGCGGCAGTTCTACGAGTGACGCAGCCAGCCCCAACCAACCAACCGTAAAACTTCGCGGCATTTATATATACAGCTAACTTTTCTATTTTCAAAAGTTCTCTTCTGGATCTCGGAATCCGCTCTAACGAATTTTTTACAATTAATATATGATTTTAATCGGTGCCAAATTTGATGAGTGACGTCGCCTGTTAAGCTAGGAAAACTTGTTTTTTTTTATTTAACCCAGTTCAAAGAGGGAACTATTTAACCCACGTAAGGAAATACGGAAAATGATCTTATTTCAAAGGCGGTAAACAAGGCAGCGAGTAGGAATACAGTGCTGTAGATCCGTGTCAAGATTTGTACAAGTTACCTTATATCCTAAACCAGTTTGGTCGTAGACAGCTGGTACGATGAGCTGCTGCTTTCTGACCAGAAAACTTAGGTTCTGTACCCGATGTTGCACTTTTGCGAGATGAGCTTTGTGTTACTGTCGTTTTTGTTTTATTTCATTTAAAAAAATAATAACAGATTATTATATACTTTACTTATTTTTTCTGTAATTTATTTTGCTATAATTAATAATTAAAAATAGTTAAGACTTTGAATTAAAAAAATAATTTAAGTATTTTTTGGTAAAACACCTTCCTAACTTTTTCTTTAAGTATTTCGTTTCCCTAGTATTTTGATAGCTATTTCTAATTAAATTAAGTCTTTATTTTTCTAATATTATTAATTCTATTTGGGAAATGCTATATGTAATTAATATTTCAATGAATTTTTTTTTCTTCAGAAAGCTCACATAATCAATTAATAATAATTATCTAGTATTCAAAGGAAAATAAATAGTAGTTTTACATACTAACTAGTTTTAATAATAATTCTTTTACTCTTCATGTATATATAAAATTTATTGAAATTATTGAATTGTAATTTTAAAACCAATATTTTTTCCAAATATTAGGTTTTTCTCACTTTTATTTTGTATTCCTTTAAATACCAGATTTAAAATTCTGTTCAATACTTTTCAGATAGAAATTTGATTAACTAATCTAAATTTATACATGCATTATATTTTGTATTAGACATTTGAAGGCCGGAGATGGCATCTAAAACAAGATGTTGTGTCCACCCGAGCCGAGTTGATAAGATACTGAAGATGGTAGATAACTGAAGTATAAATGTCCAGGGTTCTGGTCTACCGGATGGCTGATAATCTAAAAATTCGGAGTTTTGGACGGTTTTCTCACGATGTAACGTAAATACGCTTCAGAAGCACTTAGAAAGTCAACCGCGCAAGACCCTTATTCTTAAACTGGTAGTTCATCTAAACGTTCTCTAAAAAAATGAAATTATCAACTGATAAAAAAACAAACATAGTATGAAGTTAGTTTTCTAAAAAGCGACATAAAACCAATTATAAACAATAATTTTTTGAGTAATTTTCTATTTTATTAATGATTATAGTCATTAATTAATTTAATCAACAATTTTGAGATGTATCCTTAACTTAGTTAAAAACTTAGTGTATCATAATATAGTTAAAAATTTAACTTAGAGATAGCTTTAAACTGAAGGCAAACATTGCATTAATAGATTACATTGCATTAAAATAATAGAACGAGTAACTAGATTATCATTAATTAAGAACGAGATTATTAAATTAATAATTTTAACGAAACTTAACTTACGATTATCGTTAAACTGAATGCAAATTAATGAATCACAATGCATTAAAACAATAGAACCAATAGTTATATATTGTTGTTGTTATTCTAGAATTACGGCCGATTATAGCTACACGTAGACTCTAAGCCGAGACGTGGGGTGCCCTCCGTGGGGGTCTTTCTAAGGGGTCCTAACCCGTATTTACGCTGTTTTGGAGGAAACCACGGAAAACTCTGAACGATTAGGTCGGCAGACGAACCCTGGTTTCGAACCAGGCTCCTTCCATCTCCCAGTTCAGAGCGCTATGCGCTCGGCCACTGATGGGGCCCAATAGTTATATAATTATAGTAAAAAAGTTAACTTACGTTTAGCATTAAACTGAATGCAAATTTATGAAATAAAATCAAAGATGGTGGCAGGGATACTAATCTGTACTCGACCCAAATTATAAATAGCAAATTACTTAAAAAATTATTGATTATAATCAGTATTATGTCTCTTATTATAAAATTCTAACACAAATATGTCAATTTTCTGTTACATGTTACAAAAGAACTTGCTGTGACTTTTTTAATCAAATACTCTGATACTGCATGAAAACAGGTTTGTATATTTATTTACATAACTTAGTGTCAAGCAAACTTCCGAAATTCGCCCTTGAAACTAATTTATTATCTTCTGACCATACCCTTAAAAAGTAATGATATCCCCATGCAAAAACCCTTAACTGGTTAAAAATTTGTGACGCAGCATTTTACATAGATCTATGAATTTTAAATATGGGTCTTAAAAATAATGATATCAAATTTTGAGTGACGCCCTGCTGGGAATTTTAAAGATTTGTTTTTAAATTCCATTAAAGTTACTTTCGTTTTATTTTCTAAAGAAGATTTACGCATTTAAGCAATGCTTTTAATTATGAAATGCACTGTCAAATATATCACACTTTCACTGAGTCTATATAATGTATTCAAATGAATTTATTTCAATAATTTAATTTATCTTTTGAGTCATGCTACCCAAAAGGGCAAGCAAAATTTTCATATACATTGCACTTAGTTTGGTTACTATGACACTAACTAAATATTTACGCAAATTTTACTTGCCCTTTTGGATAGTGTGACGCAAAAGATAAATTAAATTATTGAAATAAATTCATTTGTTTTATAAAGTAAGTGTGATATATTTGACAGTGTATTTCATAATTAAAAGCATTGCTTAAATGCGTAAATCTTCTTTAGAAAATAAAACGAAAGTAACTGTAATGGAATTTAAAAACAAATCTTTAAAATTCCCAGCAGGGCGTCACTCAAAATTTGATATCATTATTTGTAAGACCCATATTTAAAATTCATACATCTATAAAGTAAAATGCTGCATCACAAATTTTTAACCAGTTAAGGGTTTTTGCATGGGGATCATATAAACAGCAAAAGCGGGGCCCCTTCACAAGCTGAGACCCTGGGGATTTTTCCCCTGATCCGTCTCCCTCTCTGCGTCACTGAGTATAGTTAGAATATGTCGGGCAGGGATTAGGCGATTTTAATATAGATTTCAATTTTGATGAACAAGAAGACAAATGCTCGGGGAATATGATGCACATTCCAAACAGTATTTAAAAAAAATCAAGTATAGTTAGACTATGCCTGAAGAATATTCTAAAACAGTTTTTGTAGGTGATTAAATTCATATATATGAAGTATATTGGGCAATCAGAAGGGTCCCCTTTTCTCTGTGCGCCCCCCGGTAGTCAAAACTTCTCTGAAGCACTGAGTTTATTTAAAATTATAAAATATCATTACCCCTCCCAGACTGCAACTCTAGAACCGCCCTTGCCTTTGAGGATCATACATCACGTGCTTCTGGAAACGACTTCTGATATGTCTGTCCGCTCTAAATAAATTGTGTGTTAAACAGAGAAATTTCGTCGAAAAAATTGCCATCAGTACTTCATATTGAGGCACGTGAAGGTCATCACTGAAAAGATTCACAAGAAACTTGTAGAAATGTCGAAAAATCGCATTAGCTATTCAGCTGATTTTAAACTGAAAGTAATCAGTAAAGCTGAAGAAGTTGGTAATAGGGATGTTGGACGACTATTTCAAGTCGATGAATCCAACGTTCGCCTATGAAGAAAATCTAAAGAGAAGTTAGAAAATGCAGGGGAACAAAAAATGTAAAAGTTTTCAGTTTAGCTAGCCAAAATGGCCTGAATTAGAAGATGCGTTACATCGCTGGATTACAGAAGAAAGAAGTAAAGGGAATCCAGTATTTACAGTTACTATAAGTATTAAGGCTAAATTAATTGCCGAAGAAATGCAGATTAGAAGTTTCGAAGGTGACCCCACCTGGTGCTATGTTCATGAAGAGAAAACATCTTTCTGTACGGAATCGCACTACTGTTGGACAGAAACTGCTGACTGACTGGGAGAGAGAAAAAAAAAAAAGATGAGTTTTTACTTTACACCAAAAGAGTAATAGCCTGTTCTGCAAGTGGAAAAAAATTGCCCCCAATGGTTATCTTCAAACGAAAAACCATTCCTAAAGAAAATTTTCCTTGTGGAATAGAAATAAGATGCAATGAGAAAGGTCGGATGAACCAGGGCATTATGATCTCCTGGCTCGATTCGGTTTGGAAAAAAAGGAAGTTTTCTCTATTTGAACTTTGTGTGCTTTTGATTTTGGATTCGATGAAGGCTCATCTGAAGGACGACGTTAGAGTGGCCAGCAGAACATCAGGTGAAATCCTTTCAGTGATACCGGGAGGACTAACAAAAATATTGCAACCCCTGGATGTTGGCATCAACAAGTCTTTCAAATCGAAGATAAGAAATTAATGGGGGAAATGGATGGAAGAGGGCTTTCATGAGTATACAGAGAGCAGGGTTGCCAACCTAGGAGGAACAGTTTGAGGAGCACCTGCAGGGATTTGGAGGAGCATTTTGAATTTTTGCAGAGCAATTCAATAATGCTGGCATAAATCACTAAAAAACAACCAATTACGTGCATCATGTTTTTATAATTTCAATTTAACCAAAACACACATCTTTAAATGTTTTTTTTTTTAAATGGCATTTATATTAAAAACTAATATACACTTTGAATATTATTAACAAGCTAATTTTAATCTATATATACACACCTATAACACAGAATCACAGCAAAAACACTTACTTGGAATATTTTTAATGCAATATTAACCCCATGATTGTTGATAAAACTATAAAATTTGCAATTTCCAAACTAAAGTTTATTGCAGATATCAAATAAATTGTCTAATAAAGCACAAAATACACACTAATTTATTATTATATAACAAGATGTGTAACATACAAAAAATAAACATTATTTTACAGATGCATAAGTTGATTTTTTGGCCTTTTGCAACTGTTCATTTGAAAAGGTATTCTGATAGCATACATTGTTGCATACTTTATCAAAACATTTTTCGATGAGAATTGCTTCAAGAGTTTCCTGCCCTAAATTACTTCTGTAGTCTGTAACATTTTGTTTAACGAGGCTAAAAACCCTTTCACATGGTGCATTACTGTGCGGTATGGCTAGAATGGCCAGCATAACATCTGGCAGTACTTTATATTTCTTATATCCATTATGGTCTTCTATTTTTTTTATGAGAGACCATGCGATGTCTGCTCTTTCACATGAAGAGATTTCATCATCAAGGGGATCAATTTGATATCGTGCAAATTCAGATTCTGAAGCATCTTTAATATCATCTTAATAACCAAAAAGATCCGTGAAAAACTGAAGGGATGATATCTTCACTTTGCTTTTTATCTTAATGTCAACAATTGATGCATGTTCATACATGCTATCTTCCAAAGAAAATTTAAAAAAAATATATTTACATGCTTTTAAAAAAAATAAACAAATACAGCTATAAAATTCTTCTCTTTCGAATGAAGAAAAATTTTCATTTTTTAAGAATTGCCGTGTTTCGGCACCAATGACAAGTTCAACATCCGATTTTTGATTTTTTCTTTCATCCATAGGGATATTAAAGACACAATCGGCACCTGCCACAACACTAGGCTTAATAAACCAGGCTAACAATTCTGTTAAAAGGGAAGCCATTTCCCTAATGTATACATGTATCTGTGGGGCATCACTTTGCATCAGCAAGTTTGCTTTATTAAAAATCGGTATGATTGTTTGAAGAAACAACAAATATAGTTTTGTTAGTGGAGTTTCAAATCTTTTTCTCTTACTTGGAAAAATGTAGTGGATTTTCCTTTTTCTTCTTCACAAAAAAATTTGTGCAGTGACTCCCACTGCTCTAAAAACCTATCCACTACATCTCCTAATGACAGCCACCTTATGGAACCGTACTTAAGAATTTTGTGCTGCTTCAGTCCACATATGCTTTGACACAGCTTGATAAGTTCCAAACGTTTGTTGCTTTTTTGAATATAATAATAAAAATCAATTAAAAAACTCTCTATGTCAAAAGTATCCAATTCTTTTGCAGCATGCTGTGCAGCCAGATGAATAAGATAGCAAGCACAGCCTTGAATTATTATTTTGGGATTTGCTTTCTTAATGAATGAGCTGACCCCTTTAAACTTCCCCAATATAACATATGCATTATCGGCACAAAAAGAAACACAATTGCTCCAAGGAATAGAATTTTTATCGAGTTCACTGTTTAAGAGGTAAAAAATATTCTCACCAGTAGGATCTCCGGTCAAATAAGGCAAAGCCAATAAAGTACTTACTGTTTTTCCGATATCATCTTCATAATGCGTAACGACAATCGGATACATTTGCGTATCAGCTGAATTGCTACCATCAGTTGCTATACTGAATTTTTTTTCTTGCAATTTCTTGAATAATTTTTCTTTTATTGTCGCGGCAAAACTTTTAACAATACAAGTTGTTTTTGTTCTTGCACAAGCATACTCCCCTGCAATCTTGGAGTCCAGAAACATTTTCCGAAACAAATGGCCAGCATGATCAGCAACAGATAAAGAGCAGTTATGCTCAATTAAAAATTTTGTGAAGTACGACTCAGCTTTTATAATGCTAAGACTTGTGTCAGGCTTCGGCATCAATGCATCTAAAGTCCGGTTCCCTTGTTTTAATTTTGCATTAGATATATGCTTTGCAGTTTCCACGAGGCGTTGGCAATCCGTCTTCCCACCGCTGGAAATTGAAAAATCTGTACTACATACAGTGCAAAACGCGTGATTTTCCGACTTGCGGGATTTTTTTAACACCGGCCATAATACTTCATACTCTTGCCTAAAACACTGTGAATGTTTTCTTTTTGAAAGCGACATTTTAATGAAGATAAAACAGACAGCTACACAGCAACGGCACACTAATTCACAGCCCGTAACAAATACACTATGTGCTTAGGCAGAGAGCGCCAATTAGAGAGAGGAATTTCAAGTTTACATCACGCATTCTAACCCCTCCCGTTTCTCCTTTTCTCTTGAAAAGCGCATGCGTCACTAGAGGAGAAGAGAAAAAAATTCTTCAGCGGAAGAGAAGCGAGCATGCATTGCAAGAAGGAAAAATTTTGCAACACACCTCATCGTACCATACGATTGAACCGTACCGAACTTGAAAGCGTTCGTGGATCAACCAGAAATGCAGAGCAGAACTCTTTCTGCTCCGCATTTCTGGTGGTAGTTTCCGCATTTAGGCGCTACACTATGCGCTTAGGCAGGGAGCGCCGATTAGAGAGAGGAATTTCAAGTTTACATCACGCACCCTAACCCCTCCCGTTTCCCCTTTTCTCTTGCAAAGCGCATGCGTCACTAGAGAAGAAGAGAAAAAAATTCTTCAGCAGAAGAGAAGCGAGCATGCATTGCGAGAAGGAAAAATTTCGCAACGCACCTCATCGTACCACACGATCGCACCGTACTGAACTTGAAAGCGTTCGTGGATCAACCAGAAATGCGGAGCAGAACTCTTTCTTAGCGGAGTCGCGGAGTTTTGCTGATATTGCGGAGCAGTTGGCAACCCTGAGAGAGTGGAAAAATGCGACGTGCATAGTATGCAGATGTAACCCAGTGAGTAAAAACTGCATGAGATGAAATCTCTGTTTGTGCTGTAAAAAATGTATTTAAAAAATGTGGACTGTTAGAAGAAAATTTTGAATCAACCACTGAATTGAACAATGATTCTGATAATTCCTTTAAATTGAATGATGATTTACTTTTCGATTTTCCAGATTCAGATGATTCTAATTTTTAGTTTCTTTTTTTTTTTAATTACTTGTAAATATTAAACGTAAATTTTTCTGAGTATTGGCTGTATTGATTACTTGTTCAATATTTGCTGTCAATATGGATATATATTATTCCAGAAAAAGTTAGGTCTCATTTCAATTTTGTTTTTCTTATAATAATGTCACTTGACTAAATAATTACAATGTTAAAAAACGTGCAATAAGTATTCTGCATGCTACCATACATTTTGTTTCGTTTGTTCCGAAGGAAATGTTCGCTTTTTTATTTTTGAATCATTTTGTAATACAGTTCTTAGTGCTTACAGGTAGAATGCCTAGCTTAAAAATTGTGTATCAATTGTGATTTAAATTGAAAAAAGACGTCAAAGTATGTTTGATAATTCTCATTCATGACAATAGATTTTTAGTAGGAAATGTTTTACAGTAAGCCGATTCTAATATTAATACTGTGGTTAAAAATCGCGATAATACCTGGAGGATTGACCAAAAAGTTACAACCTTTAGACGTTAGAGTTAACAAATCTTTTAAATCGAAAGGTAGGAAATTATGGGAACAGTGGATGTCTGATGGAGAAAAGATTTTTATGAAAACCGGGAAATTGAAGCGTGCATCATATGAAAATGTCTCTAACTGGGTTTTGAAAGCATGGAATGATGTCTCGGAAACTACGATAAAAAACACATTTTGAAAATGCAATATTGTTGATGAAAGTAACTGTACAATAAAGACTCATCTAGTGACTCTGACAATACAATGTTCAGTAAGATACCATGAATATATTCATTTCCGATTCTGATGACTCCGAGTTTGAAGGTTTTTGATTATTATTATTAATTTAAAATTATTCAAGGTAGTAGTACTTTCTTTTTCATTTGAATGTATCCATGTATTCATTTTGAATGTTTTGAATTGCATGTTTTAATAAATGTTTTTCATATTTTTTTTTGTATTGTTTTTACAGTACAATTTCTTATTTATATTTTTATCATACTGTGTACTTTTTTTTTAATGTGATACTATCAGCAGTATATATTTTAGATTACTCTCTACTACTCTTTAGATTACTCTGTGTGAAAATTG
This sequence comes from Cheiracanthium punctorium, assembly GCA_038373885.1. NCBI lineage: Eukaryota > Metazoa > Arthropoda > Arachnida > Araneae > Cheiracanthiidae > Cheiracanthium > Cheiracanthium punctorium. The sequence continues at coordinate 120,665 of JAWZYV010014114.1, forward strand.
CCGTGGATTATACGGCACTGCAGATTATGCAGTGCTTTTTTCTTTTTACTCAAAAAATCAGGCTTTGCGGATAATACGCAACTGTGGATTATATACAGGAAAATATGGTAATATATATCTATATATGAATAGTCAAAGTGAGTGCAAATGGTCTCTTCACAATTATTTTAGTATGAAAAATTATCATTTTTGATGTTGATATTGAAGTAAACAATTTATTATTTTTTATTTTTAAGTTCATAGCATACATATTCTGAAAGATGTCCAAAATGCAAGATTTCCAAATTCCTGTGAATAATTTTGAAGGGGATTCCACTCAAATTGAGCGGTTTTTTTTGTTGGTAGAAGAGTTATCCCAAATAAATAAATGGGATGAAAAAAAGAAGTTGTTATTTTTCCATTCTAAATTGGCGGGACCTGCTTTAAATTTTTTTCTGGATTCCCCCAATATAAAAGAGTGTTTGGATTTAAAAACAATAAACAGGAATTTCAGAAATTTTTTAAACCTAATGAAAGCTTGTCATTAAATGACTTAAATAATATTGTTTTGTTATTTCACGCAAATGTGTGTAATTTTGCTCATAGATTAATGATAATTGTTAAGAAAGTGTATAAAATAGATGATGAGAAGGCCATTGATAGAATTAGGTTTATTAGATTTGTACAAGCCATGCCTACCAACATAAGAATAAAAGTAATGGAGGAAGGCATTGAGGACTTTGATAAGGCAGTTGAGAGTGCACAAATATTACAGAACATCTACAATTCTAATGAGACAGCCCAGTTGTCGTCCTCCACTGATGCTTCCCAAATTCATGGGCAATTAGCAAGTATAACAGCCGAAATAAATGCACTCACATTTTCTAATAACAAAACTTCTGATAATGATAATTGTAGTAATGATATTTCTTCTCGTTCCAGCGTACCAGCTACTAGAATTCCACATAGAAAACAATTTAAAAACAGGCATATTGTGCATCAAAATAAATCAGATGGAAGTAGAAACACTATAACCTGTCAGTTATGTTTTAAAAAGTTTCACTCTGCTGCTAATTGTTTTAAATACAAAAATTTTTTTAGAATTAGGAACTTGCAATCTAATAGAAATCAAGACTATGTTTCTAATCATGTACATAACAGAGACAATTTAAACTAGAGGAGAGGGAACTGGTGGGGTTTTGCCTCAAAATTTTTGTGCACCAGATTTTAATGACAGTGACATTAACATATTACCAAAATTGACAAGTAATAGACTTAGACAATCGGTAGGAATTCAAACGATGATTCCTGTAGTAATTTCTAATGATATCGCATGCCAAACTGATATATCTGATCATGACAATAACATACATTTAATAGCCAACGAGAATAATATTGCTCCTTCATTACCTGTTGTTAAGGCAGTTATTAAAAGTCAACAAATTTTATTTTTAGTGGATACAGGTAGTTCTTTCTCCTTATTAACTAAGGATTTTCGATCAAATTAAACATAAAATTAATTACAAACATTTGGCATCATCAATTACAATTAGCACAGTTAATTCTAAAATTAAATTTGTGGCATGTATAAAAATTCCTTTTAAATTAGACAAATGCTTTTTCAATCATACCTTTTTTATTATGGGCATTCCACAGAATGACAATTTTCATGGTATTCTCGGTTTTGATTTCCTCAAACAGTACAACATTACAATTAATTTTTTAGAAAACAATATTGTGTTAGCTGGTGGAATTGCTTTTGTTAATCTTAATGATGTCAATGTCAATACATTAAGGCATAATGTAAACAAAATATTCTCTCATGCTGAAATGACAAATAATGTAATGGACACTAACAAAGAATGCGATAATAATTACTTGACTTTGGTAAATAAAGTAGGGATTAATCCAAATGCTTATGTATATACAAATGTAAGAAGCCATGTAATGCCTGTAGGTAAGACCATTATATTGATTCCTAATGTACCTAGTAATGTTACAACATTTGAGGCTATTTATGATGTTGGTGAATGTGATAAAAATGATAATGAATATAATAAGATTTTTTTTATGTTGACATGTTGTTGATGAATAATTCTTTGAATCAGGTACATTTAAACAAAGGATGTAAGGTTGGTTACTTTGAAGAGGTTGAAGTAGTTAAAATAATGATAATTATGTCAATGATTCTATTTTTTCTAATACAAGAGAAACATTATTGCGAATGGTCATCTCCAGTTTTGCTTATAGAAAAGAAACAGGATAATTCAGAAAAACAAAAATATCGCCTTGCTCTTGATTTACAAATGCTTAGTTCTATTATTCAAGGATCTTCTTACCCCTTACCAAAAATTCAAAATATAATTACAAATTTGTTATCTTGATGGTAGGCTTGATTTACAACAAGCCTACCATCAAATAGATTTTCCAGAACATTTACAAAATAAACTTACTTTTACTTCACAACTTGGTTCATTTAAATATAAAAGGTTAGTATTTGGATTAAAGACAGCTGCTTCAACTTTTCAAGCATTTATGGATTTGTTGTTAGATGAGGTTAATTGTGATGGAATATATGCATACCAAAGATGATGTTATCATTGACCTAATTCTTTTGAAGAAACCTTACAAAAGGTACAGAAAATTTTAACAGTGTTTACAAAATATAATGTAGCCTTATCTCCTTCTAAGTGCTCTTTTCACAAATCTGATACTAATTACTTAGGATTTCATATTAAGGATCATTCAATAAGACCTATTCAAGCCAATATCACCAAGATTGAAAAATTCAAAAGGTATTCTTTCCTGAACCTATGGTTAGGTTACCAGATTGGAACAAAAGGTTCTACTTAAATACAGATGCATCTAACTTTGCTATCAGTGGTTGCATTTTACAAAATTTTGATAATCAATTAATACCTATTGCTTATTTTTCCAAATCACTTAAAAATTGAGAAAAGATACCCTGCCATTAAATTAGAATTAAAGGCTATTTATAAAGCAGTCACAGCATTCAAATACTATTTATATAATAGAAATTTTACTATTTTGTCTGATAGTGCACTTTTGAAAGAATACAACAAAACAACTAACCCAGCTGACATTACCACACAATGGTTAATGGATGGTTTACTTTTAACTTTGAGCACATCCCTAGTGTTAAAAATGTATTAGCTGATTAACTCTCTCATAATAATCTTGATAATCATACACAAACTCTGCAAACCAATCCTGAATTAATACATGAAAATGAATGAGTTTTGCCTGTAATTCATGAAGAGAATAACGAAAAGTGTCAGTCTGTAAACTAACCAGCAAACACAGCCCTATCAGATAAGTTTTAGGCCAACATCGGCATGCCGACGCAGAATGTGCCGTTGCGATATCGCTCAGCCGGTGCCAAAAACGACAAATTTGCATCCGCCTGGGCGTGTGTCAGAAGGATGGGGTAGTTTTGGATCGGTGTCGGCTATAACGACAACGATATCAGCCCAGCTTTATGCCGGCCTTAAAGTGACAACTTTCCGCAAATGGTATGGTACCGGCAACGATAAAAAAACGAAAAAAAATCGCTGTCCCATTGAATACTCAAATAAGCTTATAATTAGTTTCCAGGGGCAAAAACTATATTATATATATATATATATATATTTAACTAAATTAACGACTGTATGCCCCTAGGGCTGATTTTGCTGAAAGTACTTATGAAATAATAAAAATTTTCTTTAAATAAACTGTTTTGATTAATTTAAAAAGTGTTTCATTTATTTACTAAATTATTTTGTCAAATCAACCACTTAATTAGACATTTTTCATATTTAACCAAATATTTAATTGCTTTTAAGCAAGGTTTTCGTAACTGACCAAATATTTGTTTATTTCATTTGTTTTGATAGTAATATACATATATTTTTAATATTTTAGAGTCCAAGAAAATAGTACATGCAATCAAACACATTAAAAAAGATAAATAAATAAGTTTACATTAATTATATTGCAAGTTATGCCATAATACAAGAATAAAGTGGACTTATATCATTATGCATTGAAATAATGAAACTAGGTTTCTTATGAGAAAATATACAGTATGTTTCTGATAGATATCTCATTTTACACCACCTTACCTATATCACCTACTGTAGAGAGTTTTTTTAAAAACCTTTTTAACAATATACATTATAATTTTTTGCGTATTATTAGCAAGATCCTTTTCAATACAATATTGATGTTTATTTGCGCAAAAGAATAAAAAATAATATCCTATTTATATTTATGCATGTTCCTCCTTTTGTATAATAATCAAGCTTAATATGCTTATTAGTAATAGGATATACAGACATGAAAGTACATAGCTAAATTTTTAAATCGTTCAAAGATATGAAAAAAATTAAAGTAACAAACTAGGAATTCATCTGAGCAAAAATATAAGCAAGCATAATTTACAAGAAAATTAAAAAAGTTGAAAAGTTGTTACCCAATATACTTTACAAAGAAAGGCAAAACAATATTTTATACAATAGTTAAGTAAATATTTAACTTACCATTTTTTCCCTTACTTTTTGGATCTTCAGCATTATAAGACAACCAAACAGATTAAAACATTGTTAATGAACTTAATTATGTCATTTAGCAAATATTTTAATCCAGCTGGTCTATAGCAAAAATATTTATTCTAATCTTTTCAGAAATAATCACACCCTGGCATCTCACTAGTATCCGTGCAAATAAAGCTTTTCAACGTATTTTTCAGTGAAAACACACGACGAAGCGCCGAAGTCTTTTTTTTTCTTTCTTTTTTCCCCAAAAGGCTGTGCGTACGCACTAGTATAATAGGGGAGTTTTGAAAGGCACTCGCCCCGACGAATCACTCCGCCCCTCAAAGATAGTGTATTGGCGGGAATTTAGTTTAGAACAACCCTTCCCCTTTCGCCAATGGAGCAAACAATATATGCCTTTCCCACGCTTTTCTGCTGACCCTCAGGCTGTGTGCATTTTTTAAGATACTGGCATCTGGATTAAGATGGGGCGAAATAAGCAAAAATATTTGGATTTCGGAATCAATTTTGGAACAGTACGGAAAACTTGCAAAATGGGATAGTTAGAAAGTTAGAATTCGCAAACATCTCCAACAATATTATTCAATATTTAGCCTCCCCCCCCCCAATTTGCGACACCGAAAAACAGAAATAAGAGGGGGGAGATCAAACTTTATGAAAAAATATCTTTGGAAAAAAATGTGAATTTTTATACTGGCATACCACGAAAATGTTACATAATAGGTCAGTTAGAGCCTACCAAAAATAAATTTCTCTCAATATTTTATCTCGCCACTCTGACCTGAAAAATTTGAGAAAAGTGAAAATTTCGAATTTTCTAAAAAGCTGTAGTACGAAAGTTATTTTTCGAAATTACCATCGATATTATTTGATTGATTAAATAGTACTTAAAATAATAAGAACGCATAATTATTAGGCAGTTTAATCTATTTTTTTACCAAATTAGTACTAATATGTTGTTTTTAAATACACGCAGATAGAAAACAGATTAAAACAAAAGTCTACAGATGCTTAACCTGTTCGCTTTTATAATTGAAAAGACACAATGGAGAAGACTCTCCTTCTGTGACCAGTATTGCTTCCTAGACCAGGTCTTCCAATGTCCAGTTGAGCATTGAAAGAAATTCCCGTTCTGGGAAGCTTAGTCACAGAGACAGTGTCATATTACTGGCAGGGCAAACGGGGCAACTGCACAGAGCCCCAAGATTTTAGGGGCCCAAAAATGTTATATGTTACACTTTTTATAATTTCACAATAAGATAACAAAGGAAAAAAGCATCAAAAGTTTGTATTGTTTTTCAATTATAAACTATGAACAATGAAAATAATTCAAATTTACATCTGTATAAATTAATTTAAACTTCTTTTCAATTCGTCAAAAGGCTTAGTCGATATATAGCATAGCTGACAACATGGGCGCGGGCAGAATATTTCCCAGGGGGGGGTGCAAAGACTACTTTAACGTATGGTTACCATGTTGGAATGAGCAAAAAAGCAAGGGAAATCACTGCATACAAAAATCTAGGGGGAGGGCATTGGCCCCCCCTTGCCCTATGCTGCTGGTGCCCATGGCTGCCAACATTTGTAGAATCTGATTAACTACCTTTTCGTAAACAGTATTTTTAAAGTTTGAAGGTAACAAAATTTTTGTAATTAAATCTGTTGGTTAACTGTTATTAAAAAAAAATATTTTTTTAAAATGTGGTTTATTATATCCCGTACATTTTGACAACTATGATATAGCAGTTGCAGTTAGACGTAACGTTTCACTGACGTCATCTGTTTCATTGATATCATATATATTCGTTCATCATATTTATATTCGTTTATTTCACTTTACTTAAAATAAAATTTCTCGTGTTTGCAGAGAGGGGGAAGATATTTAAAATTTTTCAGAATAAACCAATCGTAATTGGTTTTTTAGAAGGGGGAAAGTTATCGCGTGGGGCCCAATATTTTTCTTTTGCCCAGGACCCACAGATGCCTTGATCGTAATCTGCGCAGAGAGAGACTTTAATTTGTGTTAAATTCCCACAAGAATAACGAATAAATACATTAACCCTTTAACGCGCAGTGTTCCCTCTCAGAGAACACTAAACTCTGACGTTTTGACTGTTGCCAGTCATGAAGAATAGATTTGATTTCTATAAAAATAGTTGCGGGTGACATAGCTCCACGAGAATCCTTTACTTTTTAGCACGTCATTTTCCATAAAAAATTGTTACGATTATTTTTAACAGCTCTGTGCTGGCACAGCCAGCTGCCGTCAAAAAGGGGTCTCTAGATCTGTGGCACGCGATGAATGTTTCGATCATCCGCCATCTTTCTGGTAGTTAAGTCGAGCGATGGCAATGGCTGCCCTTTTTTCAGCATTGGGAAAGAGTTGCACCCAGGGGCGGATCCAGAGAAATCATCTAGGGGGGCTCCGTTTTTCATTACAATGATACATTGATTTCCCAATACTTTTTCTCCCAATGTGTAATTAGACATGGTATATCACAACTAAATAAGTATGTTGTCTGCTGCAAGAACCGTCGAAGAAAACTCGGAAAGGGAAGGGGGGGCAGAGCTATTGTGCACCCTATACCGATCAAGTTACGGCCGATGCTCATAAGCTACGTGTTTTATGCATTTCAATGGAGGACGGGACTGATACGGGGAAAAAATGTTCCGTTGCTCTCTCCATTGTGTTGGGGGACAGTGTTTTAAATTTAACAACACATTAATCTTTTGTTGGTAGATCCCGACTGGCCATTAAAAGTCGTAAATTTCGCCCGAAAAATGTCGCCTTAGCCCCTGTAGTGAAGACAAGACGTGGCTAATCAGCAACGGCAATTATTCATTTTGTTGTTCGCGGGCCCTACCCGTTAACATTTTAGTGTGTACAGAGTACAACTGCTGAATGCAATATTGAACCCATTTCACAGCCACCGTGCAATATACAGTGTTCACAGCATACATTTTCGCATTTTAGGATGGCATTAAGTTTTCCAGTTTAAGTAATTCCAATCCTTTCCAGTGAGGACTGTAGTAAACAAACCTCAATTGCTATTTACAACTATTATCACTATTACCTGCTATTTACAATTCTTTCTTTTTTAAAACCAGACCAGCTATGCATTGCCAGGTACTCGCTTTGTCTGATATCTTAGAATATGTTTTACTTTTATAATGAGGATTTGTACCCATACGTCTGGGTGGTGTGGACAACTTATGAGAGCAGTTGAAAGAATGAAAGCTGTACCAATTGCGGAGGGTTGGATTGTTCGTCTATGCTTCAGCATCACTTAAGGCCGATGCTGATTGCTGCTGCGTCTAACGTGACTGCAGAGGGCATTCTCGTCGCGAAATTTACGACTTTTTAATAGCAATTTGGGGTTTACAGATAAAAGATTTCCGCACTAAACAGCAAACTCCGTCCCCTATAAAATGGAGAGAGCAACGGAAGATTTTTTTTAACGTATCAGTGTACCGTCGTCCATTTAAATATGGTGGAACCTGCTAAAATGACCACTTTGGTAAAGAGATCGTCTGTCTATAGTGACAAATTTAATACAATTTCGCTTTACTACCATCACACTTTACCACCTTTGTAAGGTGACCAGTTTTGTTCTTCCCAAGGGCAGTCCCATTAGACAGGTTCCACTGTACAAATAAAGCTGGGAACACTGCTCCAGCCACTGTGGCGATAGCGAGTCAATAAAATGTGCCTCTCCTTCTGTTTAAAAATAAAAGCTCTATATCATTTTTGTAAATAGAGAAATTACGTTTAGTCCACAAGGATTCAATAAGTATTGGTATATATATACATATGCCAAGAATATTTATATCTCCTATTTATGCATTTCAGTGATTTATTTCACCTATCAAATGGCTTTTACGTATATGTTTTCTCTCCCCGATATCCTACTTTCTTATTAAAATTTAATCTATAGTTTTAATTTAAATTTTTGACCATGTGCTATCTACATTTTTATTTTTATATTTATTTCACTTTATCAATGGATTATCTTGGGATTTCACTTTACGTAAGTAAGCTATTATATATTATACACTATTCTGTTTTATTATGCTGCATAATGCGCTAATCTTTCAGAATATTTTTCTATATTATACTTGTCTACTGTTAAATGCATAACTCCAAAAATATCGCCAACATTAGGTAATATTCTTTCATCCTAATCTCTACATGTCTTAAAATAGCTGCATCTTGCGCTTTTAAGTTCATGTGATTTAAATCTCTCCTATTTATGCATTTCAGTGATTTATTACACCTATCAAATGGCTTTTACGTATATGTTTTCTTTCCCCGATATCCTACTTTCTTATTAAAATTTAATCTATAGTTTTAATTTCAATTTTTGACCATGTGCTATCTACTTTTTTATTTTTATATTTATTTCACTTTATCAATGGATTATCTTGGGATTTCACTTTACATAAGTAAGCTATTATATATTAAATATAAATATATATATATATATCATTACAAATCAGAAGCCCGCTAAAATCCCACATTTCTAGAACTACACAATTTTAATTCAGTTGGAACAAAGGAATCTGCTTTCAAAAGCTGCAATTATTACACGGTCCCTTGCAATTCCTTTGTAATTTTGTAGACGGTCCCCGCGTCCAGTCAATCTGGCATCTTAAAAGCCATAACAAACCTTGAAAAACCGCTGCCCAGATTTTGGGATCTCCCAATAATTGCAACTTGCATGGATCATGTGACACGACCGCAAAAGTTAATAAAAGGGGCTGATGCAGCCCAGCAGCGACTTTTTCGCGTGTCAGCAACTGCCAAGGAAAGATGTATCGAATCACCCAATAAAATAATGTAACTGCAGTTCTACCGATTCTTCCACTGACAGTCATAGCGGCCCAAGGATTTTCACAGCTCGCTCCAGGGCTTTGCCGGCCAGTGAAGAACGGCCAGGATCCCACAATAACAGCCCTAAGCCAGAGTCCCGAGCCGCCTCGCCTAATTCCCAACCCTGAGAATGGGTCTCAAACAGCCTCGCGTCCTCCGGCACATGACTACACCTTCCCGTAGCCGTTTAATGCTACACACAAGAATAACATTTCCCTTTACACTTTGGAAGGTGCCTGGTTCAAAACCAGTTCGCGTCCGCCGACCTAACTGTTCGGAGTTTTCCGTGCTTTTCTCCAAAACTTAGAGTAAATAGGGTTAGGCCCCTTAGAAAGACCCCCACGGAGTGCACCCCACTCATCGGCTTAGATTCCATGTGCAGATAATTGGCCGTAATCCTACAGCACGAAAACGAACCCTTTACCCTTTACATTCTTAGGACTGTGAATATATTTCTTGCTATATTGGCGTGTTTAAAGATGTTACTCCTATTATCATTATATTATTTTATTATCCACAAAAAAATATTTTAAGTTACCTTAAAAAAAGCTAGTAAAAACAAGCAATACAATAAAATTAGGTTTCATGAAAATCAAAATGAGTCAGTTGTTTCATTTTTCGTCTTCCCGTTATTCTTTCTTCCATAGATTTTCTCAAATGTGAAATGCGTCAGCTTCCATTTTATAAATTTTTCTAGCTAACCAGCCGAAGCCTGAAAATTTTGCATTCCAAATTTTTCTGCCAGAATAACAGCACTGCAGTAATTGCTTGATTTTATTTTATTTTGGTAACACGAACAATTATCTACATGAGGGATCTAGGCCGAGTACGGGGTGCTCTACGTGGGGGGGGGGTTCTAAGGGGTCTTAATCCGTATGTATGAGAAGTTTTGGAGAAAACTGCATAAGACTCCGAACAGCTAGATTGACGGACGCGCCCTGAGTTTGAACCAGGCACTTTTCTTCTCCCAGTTGCAAACGCTATGCACTCAGCCACTCGTCGGGCCTCCAGAAATTGGAGTTATATATGTGATGTTGTGTGGCAAGCCTATACTAGAGGCATCTGCATTCTGGGGCGGTTGCCTTGGTCGGAGGATTTTTTCAGAGATTCTGGTGCGTATTCACGATAAATCTGGAGAAAACCATCTGGAAAAACTCCAGATAGGTAGATCGAGTGTCTTATCAACTCAGCCATGGTGGGGCCCAGAAATTAGAATGTTGGATGCTCTTGCTTCATGCAACCATTTGCATACAGAAGTGCCTTAGCAAACTCTTCCAATCGGCCACATTGACTTTTCGGCCGTTTGGATTTGGATCCCAAACTAAATTTTTACGCTGCTTCAAGAATTTTATCTTTGCTTCTAAAATACCTTGGAGAATACACTAAGGTAGTTGAGATTGTCTTGCGAATTGCACTTTTGACATTCCCTGACACTTTTTTCCCCACTCTTAAAAAAATTTTCCCTTGTTCCTGTAGCGTATGGAAAAAAACAAAAAAACAAAAAAAATTCGTTGTTAAACAGAAACGACCTCGTCTTTGAATAGAATTTTTTTACGTTGGAGTTGCTGGGACTTTGAAATATCGTCTTTAGAAAGAGATCGTCGTTAAACAGAGAGTCAACTGTATACACAGTGCTACTTTTTTAAATTTCAGTTCATGTGAAAATTTACAATTTTTTTAAAAACTTCCTTAATCCATAGTGTATTTTTAGCTCTGGGGGGGGGGGGCTTGAGCCCCCAGAGCCCCCCCCCCCCCCCCCGCCACTGGTTGCGCCTCAAAGGGTTAAATGAAGCCCCCCTTCCAAAAAAAAAAAAAAAAAAAAAAAAAGGGCTTTTGTTGATGTAGAAGCATTGTTGTGTATCTGCATTAACTAAGATTTTTGTTTTGCTCGTGCGTTATGACAGGTCTGCCACAGGTTTATCTGTCTAGGGAGGCTTCCTGGAGCGGAAGACTTTTTAAGGGGTTATATTTACAGAAGACTCAACCATGACATTGCATTTGGAAGTGATATGAAATGCTCTAAGATAAAATTTAATATGGAAGTTTTAATTAGATGTGCCGTTCTGGTTGTGCAGTGACTAAAGAACCATTCTACCATATCATGGGTCCGGGTTCGATTAATGCTGGTCCACTTAATAGTTGCCTCCGTAATAAAGTGTCCAAGAATTCCGGACTAGTGGTTCCAATGCTTATACGGCAAGTGGCCGCCATTTGAAAAAAAAAAAAAAAAAAAATGTTTTAACCCAACAGTTTATGCTAACCATATCATCTGTGCTGTTTCAGATAGTCAGTTTTCAATAGCTGGACATTTTTTTTTTCAATTATTGGTCAGTAATCTCAGCAATAACAAAAATATCCAGTACATTTACATTTTGGCTATGAGGAATTTTCTTGAAGAATTATAATGAATGTTAAAAGTCTTGAAAACTATTTAACTAATTTCATCAAAAGTTGCTATGCATTCAAAAATGCACCTCTTTTAATAATCGTCGTCTCGTTAATAAGAGTAATCATCAGTTCGAGGCCGTGGGCGGTTGCCCGCGTCGTTCGCGTCTGCGCCCCCCCCTTCTGCGTCAGGTTATCGTAAGAGATGTTTACATAGAATTTAGAAAATACTTGCCGGATATCCATTACATCTCTAAAAATTAGGAAAAATATTTGGTGAACCGGCATCAGTCAGAAGAAGAAAAGTCAGTCGTGTCAAACGCTTCGATTATAAACAATTTCCAATGCAGTTGTGTTTGCACTTACACAGTTTTTATTTACGTCGTTGCTTAACGACCTTTTTCTTCAAATACGTCACTGTGCTCCAGTGGCGTATGCAAAGGGGAGGGAGTGGGGGTTTGAACCCTTGCCAAAAATTTTTTAACAAAATGTCCATAAGTTTTCAATTTTTAGCTTAAATATTACGTAGATTAACACAAAGTCATGTCTATAACCCCCCCCCCCTTGAAGGAAGTCTGCATACGCCACTGCTGTGCTCCATCGTTTTACGCTCAGCAAACAGATTGAGCCACAACCAGAGCATTCGAATACCCACTCTAGGAAAGCAATGATGGACACAAGAAGGAGAATCGGTGTTTTCGTTTCTTTACGGCTTGATATTAGTAAACAGGTTAAAGCGAATAAAATATTTAAATATTTTAGCCGTTATCATGGGCGCCCGTTATCAAGGGGGGGGGGGGGCAAAGTAGGGCACTTGCCCCCACCCCTCTAGATTTTTAGCATAGTGCCTTATGATGTACAAACAAAATGGCATCGCCAAACAAATTTAGAACTGAAATTGCTACAAGTCTGAAATTTGCCATCCCCATTAGAATTTTTTAAAAAAGTTTTTGAAGAAAAACTTCTAAGGGTGCCCGTAACAGTTATCCTTAGAACCTAAATGAGTGATTTTTTCTCTAATCTCTCTAAAAATCGTTAAACGCTGCATGCACTACTTTTAATGAAGCATATTCTTTTATAATACATCTGTATTGACTTTCTTTTTCTTTTTTCGAATGGACACTTCAGATATGCATTTTAAACAATAACTGAATATAGATTCTATTAAAAGTATATTGGGTGACCCTCTGAATAAACCATTCCTGAGCTAACCAAGAACCAAGTACTCTCAACTTTCGATAGAGTACTTGGTATAGTATACAGTATTAGCGGGTAACATAGAAAAATTTCTTTTCAATCTATATATATTTACTGCTGCAAGAGCATGGACAGACAATAAAATAAAATTAAAATAAATTAACCTTGCTGGAAAGTGTTAATTAAAAACGGTATATAAATAGGTGCCTGATAATATTTAATTGTTTGAATAACATGCATATTAAATATGTTCTCTTTTGATGTCTGTACGACGCTCACATATTTTAGTTATGTTTGTGGAAGGAAGTGGAACTGTGTTATCATTTAAAAATTTTTTTTTGAACAGCAGTAGTTTTATTACTACGCCGCACGCACACGGGATAAAGAAATAATAAAATACTCATACACCACTAAGCTGCTTTTTACACCACGTAATCTGGTGTTCGATTTTTTGTATGTGATCCAGAAAGCGTCCATAGTAGGGTGGTGCGAAAAACAATTTTTTTTTTTTTAAAATTCGAAACGTCACCATGTGCAATAGTTGCGACTTTGACAGTTAAATTAAACCCTGAAATTTGGATGAAATTGTTTAATATCTTAGGCCTCCTCAAGATCCACGAATTTTGGAAATTATAGGAAAAAATGCTTTAAAATCAACTGCTCTTTTTAAAAAAAATAATAAAAATATGAAATGTCACCAGGTTATTTATTTGCACTTTTGAGTATATAAACATTTGTAAAAAGCTAGCAGATGTATAATTAATTCTTATACCTCCCTAAATCCCTTAAAGTTTGGCATTTTTATTCCAAAAATAGCTTGATAAATTGGATAAACAAACTCGTCTACATGCACTTTATTACCAACATGAGCTTGTTATTAACAAATCTCACCCTCTCACAAACTTTTTGTAAACATCGTCCTATTAAACAATTTCATCCAAATTCCAGGGTTTAATTTTACTCTCAAAATTGCAAGTATTGCACATGGTGACGTTTCGAATTTAAAAAAAAAATTGTTTTCCGCACCACTCTAGTCCACAGCCTCTGAATTCATTAATCGCCAAATCTGGCAGGTACGATTGTCGGAGCGATACATGGCTAAAACCACTCTTCCCTCCCCCCCCCCATAGCCTTCTCTGTGTTAAGGGAAGGGGTGAGAGGCAAGGGAAAAGTGACACTATCTGCACGTGCCTGGCTGTGCCCTTGAGCATGAACTCTGACCCGCAAAACAGGACAGTGACCAATGTTGCGTCGAAAAACAGGCTATCGTTTCGGTAGGGACATTCCGTTTCGGTCTGGGATCTTAAGTACTGCAATTTTTTAAGAGCTTCAACGAAATCAAAAATTACATTATACAGAATTAAACTGTGTGAGAAAATAATATTTTGAAGACTCAATAGAGCAATAGTGCCTACAATTATAGAATATTTCGCTGAAAAAACAAACTGTTTTCAAATCTAACATAATGTTACAAAAGAAACACCATAAAGAAAAAATTAATGAACAGTCATGAAGTGATATTTTCATTTACATTTTATAAAAAATTGTTAAGGGACCTTCCAGTAGGGTGCGGCAATTTATAGGCATAGATTACATTTTAAATCCCCCAATACACAACGTGGAATGTGTACTATTCCATAAGTTTCTTATTTTCATTTTCTTTTTAAGGCATTCAGATTAAATTAAAGCTCATGTATGAGCACTAATGCTACCCAGCTTAAATTATTCAACGCTCCGTTTGAACCGAAAATCAGAGCATGTCACACAAAAAAAAATTAAACCAGTGCATATTTTCAATGATCAGAGCGATCCTTTTAAACCCAAGTTCAGATGTGGAATAAAATCGGACAAAGCGCAATATGGCGGATCCTAGGAAGGTGTTTGGGAACTTGACACCCAGCCCCCCTCCTCAATCCTTCTTTTCACTGTGCATTTTGTTTTAATCAAATGAGCTTTTTCATTAAACTGGCTCCTCCCATTAAATTATTTTGTTTTAATGTGATATTTTTCTTTATTGTACACTTCATTTCAGCCAAATTAGCAAGTTTCTTTTTTTAATGTGACTCGAAGACCAATTTTCTGATTTGATTTCATATGATTTTGTAGTTATGGCAAAGCTACGCGTAGGCTATCTGCTTAAATGGGGATGCCTTAAGCGGAGAAACTTTTAGAAGGTTCAAACGCGTATTTACGTTACACCTGGAGAAAATCGCCCTAAACTCCAGACCATTAAATCGACAGCCCCGCGGTATACCAGTAACCTTGACCTTCACTCTTCGGCCATCTACCATGTTGGGTGTCTTATCCACTCGGACATGGTCGGCAACCAATTTTTCTGCATCCGCCACAGGAGGGTTGGGGTAAAATAAGTAAATTAAGCTTTAAAAAAAAAAAGCTATAAATTCCAAACTATAAAACAATTAATAAACAACAAAGTTGGGGTTGAACATTAGTTATAGTAATTATTTATTCCCTAATTTTATAAAAATCAATCATATTTCTTTCATTTTATGAATATTAGATAATCTTTTGAATTTATAAAAATTTTATAAAATTCCCCCAAATTCTGTTCTAGAATTGGTGATACAACGGTGATTTATCCTCAATTATATGTTCAAAAATCTGTTTACGTTGTTTAACGCACATTCACATTACATTTGGAGAAAATCCTCCAAAATCCAAACTGTAGATTGACAGATACGCGGTAGACCAGAACCTTGGACCTTCACATTTCAACCATGTTCAGTGCCTTATCCTCTCAGCCATGGTGGGATAAATAGTAAGTATCGAAAACATAAATAAAAAAGTATTACTATAACAATATATATGTGCTGCTTGCTGGTTTTATACCGTTAAGTTTAGAAATTACACTTCTGGGCCGATATCGGTTATGCAGTACATCGCTGAAATCGCATGTTAACCCTAAAAGACTTGCCGCAATCGAACCGTTGCATGCCCGAAATCACCTTTCTTTTGACTACGCCAACGCATTTTGCCGACACAGAACCGACACCGCTCCAGTTACCATCATGCCAATGCTGACATCGAAACGGCACTGCCGATGTGGGCCCATCCCTTACCCGATACAGCTGTGTTTGCTGGGTATCTTTCTAAAAATGAAAAGGGTACTGATCCACTGCTCGAAATTTCTAATAATTCTTTTTTTGTTGAACAAAATGCTGATGCAGAATTATCTCCTGTTATTAATGAAATTAATAAGAATGGTTTTTGTCACAAATTTCCTAGTTACATTATTCATCCTGAGTGGTTTATTAGTATGTGAAAAATATAATGTGCATAAGAAATCTTATTTATATGTAATTGTTGTTCCTCAGACCTTAAAAGCTAAAGTTCTTGCAATTTCTCATTTATCTCATTTTGGTTTAAAGAAAACACAGGAGTTCTTAACTAGAAAATATTTTTGGCATGGAATTTATAATGATTGTGTCAATTTTGTTGCTTCATGTATTAAATGTTTACAAACTAAACATCACAACACACCTCTTGCGCCTCTTCAACACACATATACACCAAAGCACCCAGGACATACTACTGCAGTTGATCTTGTAGGTCCATTTAGCAATGGTAAAAATGTAATGACAATTGCAGATCACTTTAGTCATCACTTGGAATTTGTACCTTTGACATCTACTTCTGCGAATGCAGTTGTTGAAGCTTTACTAAAGTATTTCAACATTTTTGGTCATTCTGCGGCCTATCTGATATTGGAGCACAATTTATTGCTGCAATTTTTAACATTTTTCATGAAAGATTAGGCATAAAAATTAATCATTCCTCTGCTGCACATCCACAATCATATTCAATTGCTGAACAAGTAAATACATCTATAAAATATTCTGTTAATTCATTAATGTCTGAAGGACACTCTTTCGAACATGCATTATTAATCTACAACTCATTATATAATGGGTCCACCCACTCCACTACTGGTTTTAGTCTTAATATTTTACATTTTGGCAGAGAACTTCCTCTAATTTTTGACACATACGATATTAATTCTACTGGACCTTTTCTTAATGATTTTCATACATATAAATTAGTTCAAGAATATGGCTCTTTGTATAGGTGTGCTTATAATAAGATTTGTGAAGCTCAAGATAACACATTCATGAGACATGCTTTGCATGCTAAACTCGGAGACATTAATGAGGATGATATTGTTTACAAAATATCCAGAGATAAATTTAAACCTAAATACACAGGACCTTATGAGGTCATAATTAAACATTCTCCAGTTTCATTCACAGTTAGAAGATATCGGGCTACTCATATGACCCCTGAACGCTTACACATAGATAGATTACTGTTAGCTCCTCCTAGAAATAGTTATCTTCATACTTTTACTGAAATTCACCAGAATTTTCCTAATTTACCTTTGACCTCTTCTGCTACACATTCTAGGTATAATTTAAGAACTAGGCATTAGATATACTGTGGATGTTTGCAATGCATGTTTGGTTCCTTGTTTGTGGGTGCACACACAAACTTCGAGGTATGTTTGATGTGCAATAGGGTGTATCACGAAAAAAATTTTTTGGAAAATCAAACTTTCAAGTTGATAAAAAGTTGTTACTGTCATCACATACCCACCAAAAAATTTTTTTTTTGAAATCTAAAAATATTTGGGTCGCCTGGAATGACATTGAAGTTGCCAGTTTTTTAGTCAAAATGATATTTTTAAACATTTTTTTATAAAGTATGTATAAATCAAAATTAAATATTCAACAGCAAAAATGGGGAATTTCAGATGGAATCTATCAATAAAAAAAATGCATTGCGACTGAAATTGAACATTTAGATCTCCCGGAATCGTAATGAAAATCTCCAATTTTTTGTCAACTAGCCGTATTTAAGAAATGTTGAAGAATCTTTCAAATTTTCAATCATTGTATTTATAATACAGATACTGTAGTACAGCGTTCCGAAACAGCAAGAATATTTTTGTAGGCGAATATGGGGCTCAGATTTCAAGGTGATAAAACTGTAGCTCCCCCATGACTTTGGAGATAAGGGAAGTGCAAGACCATCACATCACTCTACCTCGTCCACCCTTCCTTTCTTTTTCAGTTTGTTTTTAGCATTTTTTATGTACGAAGCGTCCATTTAGTGAGCATTTATGTTTTTGATTTATGATTGAGTTCAATTTGGTTTTGTTGTTTTACCATCATGAGTAGAAAAATTCATTCTTATCAAAAGGAAAACTACTGACGATTCAATTGTCGGCCAACCTCTAGATATAAGTGATAGCAATGTTTTACCTACTAAAATTGATGTACTACGTTATTTTGAATGGGTAAGAAATCAGTTGAAGTCTGAAGGATGTCATCAACCAAAGAAAAAGGTAGTTGCAATGCGAGTGGCCCGTAAGCTAGAAGAAATATGGAAGAAGACTTCTATTCCTGTTTCATCTGCAAGCAACATTGTTTTTATGATTTTAAAACTACACGAGACATCTGAAAAGATGAAAAAGTCATCAGGGTGTAACGCAAAAAAATGCCAAGATCTTTAAAACGTCTGTTGAAAAGTTCAAAATCTGACATTGTAAATAATCTTTTTGATATTTGTTCATGCAAATGTAAAGATTTAGTGAAATGTTTGTGTCCAGCGCTAAGGAAGGTTGCACAACTGTAACACAAGTTCTTGAATGACCAACGTAACCTGAGGCTTATGGTTATAGGAGGAATTGACACAATAGAGAGTAAAAAAAAATCGAGAAACGTGCTAAAAGAAAGGAAAAGTCCATACAATTTGAGTTAAACTGAAGTCTCCAATCAACAAATATCCCTACTTTACGACATGAAGGCATTGTTAGCGACACTGACAGCGATTCCTTTCAACAGGATTCAAGTGATGAAAGTGTTTTAGCTATAAAAAATAAAATACCTGAAAATAAAAAGAAACATTCTAGCGTTTCAGTAAATCAAGTCCGTCTAGTAGATCTGCCATCATTTTCCAGAGCATGTGATCGCAGAGCAATTTCCAATAGAGCGGGACCGCAACTAGCAAGGGCTCTTTTACAGGATTTAAAAGTTGTGACTCTAGAAAATCAGATGGCGGTAATTGATAAATCGAAAGTTTTTCGTGAAAGAGTAAAGTACCGTGAAAGTATTGCAACTCGCACCTCAGAAATAATTTCTCTCTATTTTGATGGTCGGAAAGATGAAACTATAGTCAAAGAAAATGTACGTGGTAAATCTGTCTGGAAAACTATACAAGAACACATATCTTTGGTTGAAGAACCAGGTTCAATATATCTTGGTCATGTAACTGCAGACAGTGGTTCTGGGAAAGACATTGTATCATCAATAATGAAACACATGGAATGTAACTGCATTGATGTGACAACTATCAAAGCTCTTGGATGTGATGGTACGCTCACAAACACTGGGGTTTCTAATGGATCAGGTTGCAGATTGGAAAAGCTACTTGCGTTTGTGATATGCTGCCTACAATTATCAAAATAAATAGGCAGTGAAATCAACATTTATTTTGAATAACCTTTACATCCCTAATAGCACGTAAAGTCACAATGAGGTCGCAGTGAAGTCCCTGCGAGTCACATATGTCGCAGTCACACACGTGACTTATATGTGACGTCAAATAGAAGTCACAGTGTGACCTCTCTGCAGCTATCTGCTTGTGACTTCACTGTAACGTCAACGTGACCTTCGTTTGTGACAAAATTTGTAATGTCACCAAAAAGTCACCCTGACGTCGCCAAAAAGTCACTGTGTCGTCGCCAGAAAGTCACAGATAGTTCGTCTGTGACAAAATTTGCAACGTCGCCAAAAAGTCACCGTGTCGTCGCCAAAAAGTCACATAGAGCATGTCTGTGACAAAATTTGTAACGTCGCCAAAAAGTCACAGACAGTTCGTCTGTGACAAAATTTGCAACGTCGTCAAAAAGTCACCGTGTCGTCACCAAAAAGTCACAGACAGTTTGTCTGTGACAAAATTTGTAACGTCGCCA
This sequence comes from Cheiracanthium punctorium, assembly GCA_038373885.1. Taxonomy (NCBI): domain Eukaryota; kingdom Metazoa; phylum Arthropoda; class Arachnida; order Araneae; family Cheiracanthiidae; genus Cheiracanthium; species Cheiracanthium punctorium. Next base: position 140,643 of record JAWZYV010014114.1, read on the forward strand.
GAAAGTCACAGATAGTTCGTCTGTGACAAAATTTGCAACGTCGCCAAAAAGTCACAGAGAGCATGTCTGTGACAAAATTTGTAACGTCGCCAAAAAGTCACCGTGTCTTCGCCAAAAAGTCACAGACAGTTCGTCTGTGACAAAATTTGCAACGTCGCCATAAAGTCACCGTGTTGTCACCAAAAAGTCACAGACAGTTTGCCTGTGACAAAATTTGTAATGTCGCCGTGTCGTCGCCAGAAAGTCACAGATAGTTCGTCTGTGACAAAATTTGCAACGTCGCCAAAAAGTCACAGAGAGCAAGTCTGTGACAAAATTTGTAACGTCGCCAGCAAGTCACAGGGACAGTTCGTCTGTGAGGGTAATTTGGAAAACGGAGCTTTGCTTAAAGAAAGGAAACAAGGAACGTCTGTGACAAAATTTGCAACGTCGCCAAAAAGTCACAGAGAGCAAGTCTGTGACAAAATTTGTAACGTCGCCAGCAAGTCACAGGGACAGTTCGTCTGTGAGGGTAATTTGGAAAACGGAGCTTTGCTTAAAGAAAGGAAACAATTGCTCAGGACTGCTTCCAAACCAATTATTCATGGATAGCTACAGTCTACAGTCAAATAATCAGTGGATATCGTGTGGGGTTTGTATAGGGGGGGGGGGGGATAGAGGAGGCATGAGCGTTCATAAGAATGGTCAAGGAAGGGCACCTGCACCCCCTAGCAATGCCGGCTTAAGGTACCGGCAACTCGGGCAGCTTCCCGGGGAACCATATGTTTAGAGGGCGCCATCAAAGCACTACATAGGAGGGGGGGCTGTGTTTTTTTAAAGGTTTATCGAACGTCGGACTGTCCCACCTGCCTATAGTCAGGCGATCCCCCTTTGTTGCTTATTCTTCGTTTTCATCGTCATTTTTACTGACTACCATTGTTAAAATAATTTTTTTCTAAGAAATGATTACCTGAAATGGGGAAGTGGAGAAGGCAATAATTTTCTTTTCTTTGTCTCTACCATGGCACAGTAGTTATATCAATGTCACTGAAACGGCTGAAGTGTGAAGGTCCTGGGTTCGGGTTCCATCCCGCGGCTGTCGATCTAACAGTCTGGAGTTTTGGTAGGTTTCTTCCAGATGTAACGTGAATACGCGTCAGTTGTTGTGTGTGTGTGTGTGAAGGCAAACCTGCACGCAAGGTATCTGCCTAGGATGGGGGGTGCCTTGGTACGAGGACTTTCTAAGGGGTTCTAACGCGTATTCACGTTACATCTGGAGAAAACCTACCAAAACTCCAAACCGTTAGATCGACAGCCGCGCGATGGGACCCGAACCCTTGACCTTCACACCTCGGCCGTTTACCATTTTCAGTGGCATAACCACTGTGCTATGGTGGGGCCGAATACGCGTCAGAACCTCCTAAATCCTAACAAAGTACCCCCCCCCTCCCTTGGCAGACCGCATTCACTTTGCTTTGGCATAATCGCACAATCAATCAATCACAATAGAAATTTTATAAATCACGGAAATATTCCTCGATATGGCCGGGCTTTACTCTTTAAAAGCTTGTTTCAGACTTAACATTGTACCCCGGCCAAGCATTTCCGTCTTCCTCGTTTAATTCGGGTTAAACAAGGGCTCGTTATAAACGAGTCTGACTTACTTAAAAAGTGGGGGTGCGCAAGGCCCGCCTCCTCGTGGTGCACCCTGGTAACGTTGCTGGCAACGGCAACGGCTAAGTGGCCTTACCTGTTAATATGGACGTGGATATTAACATTGATGATACTGCATCGCTCGTCGCGCAGTCTAAAAAGGAGCGCGTTGGGGGTTTAGGCAGAGGGCCCCCTTCGAAAAATGTTTTACAGTCTCCCGGCGTTGAGGATTTAGGTAGAGGGTCCTCTTCGTCAGATGTTCTACAGATGTTCGTCAGATGTTCTACAGCCTACCAAAGGAGGGCTTCGGCTCTCAAACGGGGGTTGCGGCGGTGGTTTCCACTGCCCTCCCTTCTTCTACACAACCCTGCCCCACCACGGATGAAGGTAGTGCGGCTCACGAAAGTGAGCAGCCTCCTGAGGCTGTGGGAGAGTGGCAGAGTGTTGTTTCCAAATCCAAAAAGAGGCGGCTAAGGAAGAAGGCTAAGGCCATGGCTGAGGCATGGCTAGAAGAAATATGGAAGAAGACTTCTATTCCTGTTTCATCTGCAAGCAACATTGTTTTTATGATTTTAAAACTACACGAGACATCTGAAAAGATGAAAAAGTCATCAGGGTGTAACGCAAAAAAATGCCAAGATCTTTAAAACGTCTGTTGAAAAGTTCAAAATCTGACATTGTAAATAATCTTTTTGATATTTGTTCATGCAAATGTAAAGATTTAGTGAAATGTTTGTGTCCAGCGCTAAGGAAGGTTGCACAACTGTAACACAAGTTCTTGAATGACCAACGTAACCTGAGGCTTATGGTTATAGGAGGAATTGACACAATAGAGAGTAAAAAAAAATCGAGAAACGTGCTAAAAGAAAGGAAAAGTCCATACAATTTGAGTTAAACTGAAGTCTCCAATCAACAAATATCCCTACTTTACGACATGAAGGCATTGTTAGCGACACTGACAGCGATTCCTTTCAACAGGATTCAAGTGATGAAAGTGTTTTAGCTATAAAAAATAAAATACCTGAAAATAAAAAGAAACATTCTAGCGTTTCAGTAAATCAAGTCCGTCTAGTAGATCTGCCATCATTTTCCAGAGCATGTGATCGCAGAGCAATTTCCAATAGAGCGGGACCGCAACTAGCAAGGGCTCTTTTACAGGATTTAAAAGTTGTGACTCTAGAAAATCAGATGGCGGTAATTGATAAATCGAAAGTTTTTCGTGAAAGAGTAAAGTACCGTGAAAGTATTGCAACTCGCACCTCAGAAATAATTTCTCTCTATTTTGATGGTCGGAAAGATGAAACTATAGTCAAAGAAAATGTACGTGGTAAATCTGTCTGGAAAACTATACAAGAACACATATCTTTGGTTGAAGAACCAGGTTCAATATATCTTGGTCATGTAACTGCAGACAGTGGTTCTGGGAAAGACATTGTATCATCAATAATGAAACACATGGAATGTAACTGCATTGATGTGACAACTATCAAAGCTCTTGGATGTGATGGTACGCTCACAAACACTGGGGTTTCTAATGGATCAGGTTGCAGATTGGAAAAGCTACTTGCGTTTGTGATATGCTGCCTACAATTATCAAAATAAATAGGCAGTGAAATCAACATTTATTTTGAATAACCTTTACATCCCTAATAGCACGTAAAGTCACAATGAGGTCGCAGTGAAGTCCCTGCGAGTCACATATGTCGCAGTCACACACGTGACTTATATGTGACGTCAAATAGAAGTCACAGTGTGACCTCTCTGCAGCTATCTGCTTGTGACTTCACTGTAACGTCAACGTGACCTTCGTTTGTGACAAAATTTGTAACGTCACCAAAAAGTCACCCTGACGTCGCCAAAAAGTCACTGTGTCGTCGCCAGAAAGTCACAGATAGTTCGTCTGTGACAAAATTTGCAACGTCGCCAAAAAGTCACCGTGTCGTCGCCAAAAAGTCACATAGAGCATGTCTGTGACAAAATTTGTAACGTCGCCAAAAAGTCACAGACAGTTCGTCTGTGACAAAATTTGCAACGTCGTCAAAAAGTCACCGTGTCGTCACCAAAAAGTCACAGACAGTTTGTCTGTGACAAAATTTGTAACGTCGCCAGAAAGTCACAGATAGTTCGTCTGTGACAAAATTTGCAACGTCGCCAAAAAGTCACAGAGAGCATGTCTGTGACAAAATTTGTAACGTCGCCAAAAAGTCACCGTGTCTTCGCCAAAAAGTCACAGACAATTCGTCTGTGACAAAATTTGCAACGTCGCCATAAAGTCACCGTGTTGTCACCAAAAAGTCACAGACAGTTTGCCTGTGACAAAATTTGTAATGTCGCCGTGTCGTCGCCAGAAAGTCACAGATAGTTCGTCTGTGACAAAATTTGCAACGTCGCCAAAAAGTCACAGAGAGCAAGTCTGTGACAAAATTTGTAACGTCGCCAGCAAGTCACAGGGACAGTTCGTCTGTGAGGGTAATTTGGAAAACGGAGCTTTGCTTAAAGAAAGGAAACAAGGAACGTCTGTGACAAAATTTGCAACGTCGCCAAAAAGTCACAGAGAGCAAGTCTGTGACAAAATTTGTAACGTCGCCAGCAAGTCACAGGGACAGTTCGTCTGTGAGGGTAATTTGGAAAACGGAGCTTTGCTTAAAGAAAGGAAACAATTGCTCAGGACTGCTTCCAAACCAATTATTCATGGATAGCTACAGTCTACAGTCAAATAATCAGTGGATATCGTGTGGGGTTTGTATAGGGGGGGGGGGGATAGAGGAGGCATGAGCGTTCATAAGAATGGTCAAGGAAGGGCACCTGCACCCCCTAGCAATGCCGGCTTAAGGTACCGGCAACTCGGGCAGCTTCCCGGGGAACCATATGTTTAGAGGGCGCCATCAAAGCACTACATAGGAGGGGGGGCTGTGTTTTTTTAAAGGTTTATCGAACGTCGGACTGTCCCACCTGCCTATAGTCAGGCGATCCCCCTTTGTTGCTTATTCTTCGTTTTCATCGTCATTTTTACTGACTACCATTGTTAAAATAATTTTTTTCTAAGAAATGATTACCTGAAATGGGGAAGTGGAGAAGGCAATAATTTTCTTTTCTTTGTCTCTACCATGGCACAGTAGTTATATCAATGTCACTGAAACGGCTGAAGTGTGAAGGTCCTGGGTTCGGGTTCCATCCCGCGGCTGTCGATCTAACAGTCTGGAGTTTTGGTAGGTTTCTTCCAGATGTAACGTGAATACGCGTCAGTTGTTGTGTGTGTGTGTGTGAAGGCAAACCTGCACGCAAGGTATCTGCCTAGGATGGGGGGTGCCTTGGTACGAGGACTTTCTAAGGGGTTCTAACGCGTATTCACGTTACATCTGGAGAAAACCTACCAAAACTCCAAACCGTTAGATCGACAGCCGCGCGATGGGACCCGAACCCTTGACCTTCACACCTCGGCCGTTTACCATTTTCAGTGGCATAACCACTGTGCTATGGTGGGGCCGAATACGCGTCAGAACCTCCTAAGTCCTAACAAAGTACCCCCCCCCTCCCTTGGCAGACCGCATTCACTTTGCTTTGGCATAATCGCACAATCAATCAATCACAATAGAAATTTTATAAATCACGGAAATATTCCTCGATATGGCCGGGCTTTACTCTTTAAAAGCTTGTTTCAGACTTAACATTGTACCCCGGCCAAGCATTTCCGTCTTCCTCGTTTAATTCGGGTTAAACAAGGGCTCGTTATAAACGAGTCTGACTTACTTAAAAAGTGGGGGTGCGCAAGGCCCGCCTCCTCGTGGTGCACCCTGGTAACGTTGCTGGCAACGGCAACGGCTAAGTGGCCTTACCTGTTAATATGGACGTGGATATTAACATTGATGATACTGCATCGCTCGTCGCGCAGTCTAAAAAGGAGCGCGTTGGGGGTTTAGGCAGAGGGCCCCCTTCGAAAAATGTTTTACAGTCTCCCGGCGTTGAGGATTTAGGTAGAGGGTCCTCTTCGTCAGATGTTCTACAGATGTTCGTCAGATGTTCTACAGCCTACCAAAGGAGGGCTTCGGCTCTCAAACGGGGGTTGCGGCGGTGGTTTCCACTGCCCTCCCTTCTTCTACACAACCCTGCCCCACCACGGATGAAGGTAGTGCGGCTCACGAAAGTGAGCAGCCTCCTGAGGCTGTGGGAGAGTGGCAGAGTGTTGTTTCCAAATCCAAAAAGAGGCGGCTAAGGAAGAAGGCTAAGGCCATGGCTGAGGCTGAAAAGCCCCGGTCTGACCAGTTGGCTCAGTCCAAAGCTGTTAAGAAGGATGAGGGTCGCAAGAGGCAGAGGCCTGGCTCGGGCACCCTATCTCCTGCTGTGGCAAAGAGGAAGAAGTCTGGTGCGGGGTCTCTCCAATCTGGCTCTTTCGCTCAGGTCCTCAGCGGAGTCAAGTTGGCTATTGTTAAGGTCTCCTTCCCCAAGAGCAAATTGCTCAAGGAGTGTGAGGAGAAGATTAATGCTGAGATCCTTCGGTTAGTGGACTCGATCCCTTTGGACGGGCAGCTGCCGAGGATCTCTAGTACAGGACTGCAGAGCGGAGCACTGATTGTTCAGTGCGATGATGCATTTACCTCTGAGTGGGTCGAATCTGCCTTTAATGGCAACTCTCGGGTTTTGGATGGTGAGGCCTTGAAGGTCTTGAAGGCCAGTGAACTTCCCAAGCCTGTTAAGGTTGCTTTTAAAACTAAGGATAGGGTCACGAAGGAGCCGGAGGTTTTGCTGAAGCGGCTGAACCGGTTTAACCCATTGCTGAAATCGACCGAGTGGCGCGCTCTTCACTTTAGTGAGGAACCCCACTCGACTAGATGGATCTTTGAGGTTGACTGTGAGGCTGCTGAAGCGATTCAGAAGGCAGACTTCAGTGCTCATACGGGGGTGGACCGGGGTGTCTTCAAGATACTCCGGGACCCTAATAAGAAGCCTGCGTCGGCTGCGGCTGCTTCGGAAGCTGCTGCTGCGGAAGATGTGGAGGAGACTGAGGACGTGGTTATGTCATCCGACGAGGGCCACGCCTCCTCAAAGGTGAGTAGTGTTGGTCTTTCTGGGCTGGGTGAGTTAGGTATTCACTCAGACTCCGATTCTACTCTTCAGCCTCTCTCTGGTGATGAGGCTGATAAGATTTTGGCTGTCGAGGGTTTGGAGGAGTCTGTGCACTGCCCCAATCCTACCAGCTAAATTACTATAGCTTTGTGCTTTTTCTTCCTTCCTGCTTGTGCTGTGGATTGTATTAATGTTGCTCAGATTAACCTCCATCACAGTAAGGGTGCCTCCGCACTCCTGTGCAAGCAGCTTGCTGATGGATTGGTTGATATAGCTCTTGTTCAGGAACCTTGGACTCTCAATGGGAAGATCCTTGGTCTTAATGTTAAAGGCTTTAATATATTGTATGATATTACTGCTGTCAGGCCTAGAGCCTGCATTGTAGCTAATGCCAAGCTTCATGCCTTAGTCTTAGCCAATTATCTTGATGAAGATAATGTTGCGGTCAAGATTAGTATGAACGACGACAGCGTGGTTCTCTTGTCTGCTTATCTTCCATTTGATAGCAGTGATCCGATTGCGGTCAGTGCTAAATCTTTGATTGAGTACTGTACTGCGAACACAAAGCTTATCATTGGTTGTGACGCTAATGCTCACCACACTGTCTGGGGTAGCACTAACTGCAATCCTCGGGGTGATGAGCTTTTGGAATATATTTTGCTGTATAATTTATTTATTCTTAACAAGGGAAACAGACCTACGTTTGTTACCAGTAATAGAAGTGAAGTTCTTGATATTTCACTTTGTAATGGTCATTGTTATGATCTTATTGAGAATTGGCATGTGTCGGATGATATTACTTTATCTGATCATAAACTAATTCTTTTTTCCATTAAAGGACTCATCCCTGTGAAGAGTCAAGGTAGGAACCCGCGCAGAGCTGACTGGGGTTCCTACAGAAAGAAGCTCAAACTTTGTTTGAGGAATATCAGCGGTAAGTTATCTTCTCCTAGTGATATTGATGACACCGTTTCCTCCCTAACTGGGGCTATCTGCTCTTCTTATAATGAGTCTTGTCCGGTGAGCACAGTTGTTGCCCGGAGGCGTGTCCCTTGGTGGACAACTGAGCTCACTCACTTGCGTAAAAATTGCAGGAGGCTTTTTAATAAAGCCAAGAAAACGGGTGACTGGCAAGCTTATAAAGCTTCTCTCACCAGCTTTAATAAAGCGATTAGGTGTGCCAAGAAATCTTCTTGGCAGGACTACTGCAGCAACATCAATGATTTGTCTGCTTCTGCCAAATTGGTTAAACTTTTGGCTAAAAACAAATCATCTAACCTTAACTGTGTTAAGATGCATAATGGTCACTTCTCTGAGTCGGGCAGTGAGACTTTGTCTGAGATGTTCAGGATTCACTTCCCGAACTGTGTCATTCTTGACAATGTGTGTATCCCCTCTCCTGCTCCTGCTTTTGTCAGTGATAAAGAGGCTTGGGATGTTGCACGCAAGATTGTAACCTATGATAGGGTCGTTTGGGCTATTAAGTCTTTTGGACCTTATAAAACTCCGGGTATGGATGGTATTATTCCTATCCTTCTCAGGGAAGGCATTTCACTGCTTGCTCCTTCTTTATGCAAGATCTTTAGGGCTTGCATTGCTTTAAGGTATGTTCCCACTTTGTGGAGGCACACTCGTGTTGTATTTATCCCTAAGCCCGGAAAAGACAACTACTTTGAGGCTAAGTCTTTTAGACCTATTAGTCTCTCTTCTTTTCTCTTAAAGGCTCTTGAGAAGCTTATTGATAGGCACATTAGGGATACGTTGCTTAGTCGTTCCCCTTTGTCTGTTAATCAGCATGCCTATCAGCCTGGCAGATCTACTACTACTGCTCTTTATGATCTTGCTTTTACTGTTGAGAAAAGTGTCTGCTGTAAGGAAGTGGCACTTGCTGTTTTTCTTGACATCGAGGGAGCCTTTGATAGAGTTCCCTCTGGTACGATTTTGTCTGCCCTTGTCTCCAAGGGTGTTGATAAAACTGTCTGTCAGTGGATTGATAATCTACTCTCGTACAGGCTTATCTCTGCTTCGCTTCTGGGGGACACCTTGGTGGCACGTCTTTCTGCTGGTACTCCCCAGGGTGGGGTTCTTTCACCTTTATTATGGTGTATTGTGGTGGACTCCTTGTTGGCTAAGTTATCTAGCATTGGGGTCCACTGTATTGGCTATGCTGATGATATTGCCATTGTGGCCAGGGGCAAGTTTGGCCCGGTGGTCACTGGCTTCATTAACTCGGCCTTGAAAGTGGTGGAGAGCTGGTGTTCTGTTACTGGGCTTTCTGTCAATCCCCTGAAGACATGTTTGGTTGCTTTTCCTAGTGCTAAGCACTTCAAGTCTTCTAAGTTTTCTTTTTTTGGACAGCCCATTGCATATTCTTCTTCGGTGAAGTTTTTGGGTGTTTACTTTGACTCCCATTTGGGGTGGAAGAATCATCTTGATTACTGTCTTGCTAAGGCCAAACGAGTCTTTTGGGCTTGTAGAAGTGCTATTGGCAGGACTTGGGGCCTGAGCCCTCGGTCTATTCATTGGATCTACACCATGATTGTTCGCCCGATCATTGCGTATGGGTCCATTGTTTGGTGGTCTAGATCTTCCTTAGTTTCATCTAGGAAGGATCTTACCCGTTTTCAAAGGATGGCGTGTTTGGCTATCACGGGTTGTCTTCGTACAACTCCTACTGCAATCACTGAATTGCTTCTAAACCTTTTGCCTCTGCATTCCTTTATTGAGGCTGAGGCCCTGGTCTGCAGAAAGAGGCTTATGGACCTGGGGTACTGGAAGGGTTATTCGCAATACCTTTCATGGGGTGATCTTGATTCATCTATGTTGACGCATCCTCTCTGTTGTATGCCTTCTGATAATATGCTTGTCAGGCATGTTTTTGATGGGTCTTTCTCTGTTCATTTCCCCTCTAGAGATGACTGGCGAAAGCCTCCTAATTATAGTAAGAACAGGTGTATTGTGTGGTACACTGATGGCTCCAAGCTTGGTAATCGTACTGGAGCTGGAGTTTGTTGTCTGGACAATGGCATTAAGCTCTCTTATTCTCTGGGTCTTCATGCCTCTGTCTTTCAGGCAGAGGTTTATGCTATCCTTATGTGTAGTGTTTTCTGCTTAAAGGCTGGATACTCCAGGAAGCATATCTTCATTTGCTCTGATAGTAGGGCTGCTTTGCTAGCCTTACAAAGCACTGCTATTTCCTCCTACTTGGTCTGGGAGTGTTATTTGGAGCTTTGCAAGCTCTCTCGTCTCAATAAGGTTACTCTGTATTGGGTTCCTGGCCATTCTGGCATTCCTGGCAATGAGATGGCTGATTTCCTTGCCAGGGCGGGCTCTAGTTCCTCTTTTGTTGGCCCTGAGCCGGTTCTTGGCATCTCGGGTAAAAGTTATAGGGATACTGTTCTTAACCACTTTCGGAGGCTTCAGTATTCTAACTGGCTTAATTGTGGTGGCCAGAGGCAGGCTAAAGAGATTAATCTTGGCTTCCCTGGTGACAGATGCAAGGAACTTCTGCGTCTCAATAGGTCCAGTCTCCGTAGGGCTATTGGTCTGCTAACTGGGCACTGTTGCCTTAAAAGGCATCTAAATATAATGAAGATTGTCGATGATCCCACTTGTCGGGGTTGTCTTCTTAAAGAGGAAACTGCGTTGCACATCCTCTGTGAGTGTGAGTACTTTTCGGCTTACAGGTTTGAGCATCTTGGGCGCCATGTCATTGAGCCCTGGGAGCTTCACAAAATGTCTGTTAGGTCTATGCTGATGTTCGCATCTGCTACTGGGCTATTTTCATAGGGCCCTTCAGGACTTTCCATTTTTTTTTCAGGACTTGGGGTTGGTACAATAGACCCATGGTCGCGGTGCCTGGCCCCTTGTGGGCCTCCCCTCCATAAGTCATAAGTCATACTTAAAAAGTGCACCGAAAATTAGATACTCCGGGACGCCAGCTGAGAGCCGCGGTCCTGTCCCTAGAGATTTTAGTGCATGTGTTACGAAAACAAAAGTGCATCACAAAGCTAAATGAAAATTGAAATTGTTACAAATATCCTCTCTTCTAGATTTTTTTTTTTTGAGTTTGCCCCCTCCCTAAAAAATTTCTATGGGCGCCCATGAGAGGAGGCAGTCCAACCTCGGGCGACAAGCTAAAAGCAGGGGGCAGGAAGAACAGTAAAATTTTGAATGAGCTGACAAACTGAAGGATCGAGATGATGGGAATAAGTCGAAGGAAAAAAGTTAGAAAAAATTCGATGTCAAATTGAAGGACAGCCCCTGTGGGGGTCCCGGTGTCAATAGTCCTCGCTTACGCCCCTGCAAAACATATGGTTTACATTATTTATTCGGTCACGTTATATTGCCACGTTGTCATACCAGTACTTTCAGGGTCTGGCATTATTAGGAGGAGGAGGGGGGGGCTCATTTCAGAGTTTCGACACTTTGATCTCAAAATAATGCAAAAAGTTTCAATATTGCTATAAAAGTATTCAGGGGGGTAGCGAGACGATGGCTAATGGGGCTTCAGCCACCCCTGAGCTCAGAGTACGAGTTGGCAAAATCTCGCTCTTCACTTAGAAAAATTGTGTTTCAGGTGGGAAAAAATGTATTTAGGATACATTAACTTCAGAATCCTAATATTTTTATTACTATATTTTTTAAATTATTATTTTCTCATCTGGATCGAAACATGCAGTGGGCACGTTTCGATATTAGGGGCATAAAAAGAATAGCTTAGTAAACCTTGGGAGGGCGGTCAGTGATGATGATGAATACGCACTTCCTTCTTCCAAGCCTTGGCTCTATACAATCACAAAGCAACCCCCCCTCTTCCCTCATTGAACTCCTCTCCCATAGTTGGCTGTTAATGAATGCAGGTGTTTTTGTACCAGTTCGACCCGAGTTCTTTCTATTGTCTCGTTTGTCATTCCAGAAAAACGTCTATTTGTCCACTGGGTTCCTAGCAGTGGCGTTTTCTCAGGGTGTGTAAGTCGTGTGTTAACGCCCAATCAAAAACAGAAAAAAAAAAATCCTGCAATTTACTTGACTTTATTGTGAGAATCCTAATGTTTCCGCAGTTTTCCCTCACACCCTCTGCCCTCCCAGCTCCCAAAT